>JTLS01000690.1:0-14801 GCA_000826855.1 Basidioascus undulatus
GTTTAGGAAGGTGGGGGAGGAGGAGAAATGAGGGAGGGAGGAGAGGGAGGGGAGGGGGAGGGACGGATTTTAGATACCCTGGAAGACGGACTTGCATGCACTCGAGGATTTTGATACGTGCCGTATCGTCGCCGTCTCATCCAGGTGCAATGTTGGTGCACATCCACAGTCGCATGAAGCTGGACCGGCGCGCGCAGTACTGCGACGGGGACACCCTACCGAAGACTGGGACAGGTGGGACGGAGTGGTGCACCTGGTGACCTGCGCGGGCTTGGCTCTAGCAAAGAGGCAATTAGTCGACCGCTTCCTTTCGAATATTGTGGCGGAGTTGAAAGTATGCAGTACTCGGATTCCGAGGTTGTGGGAGGTTGACCGACTGAACAACTGACGTACCCTCCGTGACCGGCCGTAGCCGCCAGCCGTGGTCTCCACGATCAATGTGCAGTGGCCCCTCTAAGTCGGGGGGCTGGAAAGACAGTTAGATTAATGAGATGGTCTACTCAGGCGCTCACTGTGGCTGCGTGGTGGACCGAGTGTCACCAGAGGGAAAGACCGCCGGCCAATCTTCCGGACAGACAACGAATGGGAGGAATAACTTTGACTGGATTACTTACCATATCAAGGGTAAAATCGCCAAAGCCGTATCGGTATCGAGAGGGCCGAGGAGGTACAGCCAACCTTCGAAAGTCTCAGGACACTCTCCTCGCTCTCAGTCTGGTTTCTCGGGACGTGAGGCGGGCAACCGTTCCCCATCTCCACGGCATGCTGTCGCTTCCTTCGATCGCTGCGTTCAAAAACGCTCATACCTCACCTCAACCCACTTCACATGCGGTCGCTCAATCTGTAGAGCCTCACGAAAGAGAGGCCGCTCACGAACGCACAGATCCTGGCTATTTCAGCTTTCCTACATGGTGCCCAACCCTCTCTGCGGTGTCTCGTCCTCGACATTCATCGTTTCCTGCATATGGATATCGAGGTCGTACTACTCAACACGGAACCAGACACCGGTCCTCTCATCGCTGCCATATCCTAACCCCAGCTGACGGACTTGGCGGCCACATGCGGAGGCGAATCAATCGCATGCCTCGGCCTCCGTCTCTTCATATCCCTCTCGGGCGACCCGCTTGCAATTCACCTTTGCGACGTGTGTCTTGTCGACGTGGCACTGGACTGGGAGTTCTGCGACACATTCAAGTCCCTCACATCCCTTCAGACGCTCGTGATCGTGACATGCCACTATGTCAGGCGGACTATTTGCGCGAGGTGCTCAAGGACCTGCCTGCGCTGCACAGGGTGCTTGTCATATTCGAGTGCAACCAGGACGTCATCAACCGCAGGTTGGGCCCGCTTGAAAAAGCTATGGGAAAGAAGGGGTGGGTTTCAGGGGTGTTTTGACTGGACATCGTTACAAGCAAGACCAGAGCCATTGGGTGAGAGCCAGACTGCTCGATGGGAGACTGTGGGGTATGCAGTAGGCGAAAGTCCAGGAGCTCCTGGACATGCAGAGGGCCTTCTAACGATCGTGGTTCTTGTAGCCTTGGTGCCATCTGTAGCTTCGACATACAAGCATGCCAGTTCATTTGGCAAGCAGAGAAACAGCCACTTTGGCTCGCGAGGGTGCCCTCCAGGAGTCACCGAACTTTCGGTCTCCTAACGCACGGTGAGCAAGCCGCCTTTCTTGTGTCTCTCTTATAGCTTCACTCCGGGTAGGCCGGCTAGAACGAGCTCGTAACGCATCTTCCCCACGTGCGCTCGACTCCAACAGTACCTGCGACCAGACGGCCAGCGAGATCCTTTGGCGAGATCTTTTGACGAGCAAGACTTCCGCTTTTCACATGGCAACCGGTAGCCGCACGACCACACGCACACCCAACCACCCGACTCGATCAAGTGACCATCAATCAATCAATCACTCACTCAATCAATCAACCAATCAATCAATCATTGTATCGTTGTATTCCCAAAAAAGACAGTCATGCGAGGGTGCTATGCGAGCGCTTTGTTGTTCGAAAGTCCGTGTGTAAACCGAAGGGGCAGAGAGGAAATAAGCATGCGAAGGCGGAACGGTGTGGATGGATGATGAAAAAGGGCGATTACTGTTCGGAAGAACGGGATGTGAGCGGGAGGGGCTGAGAAGGGAGGGTGAGGGGAAGGGAGACGCACGGTGATGACGGTCGGCTTCTCGCGGCCGGTGAAGTCCCTGAGCTTGGAGAGCGCGAGCTGCAAGGGAGCAAGGCGATGTGTGAGGTCTGAGCGGAACGTGACGGGGCCGGGCAGAAGATGGAACGCACCGCAGCCTCGATAAGCGGCTTGAGGCCCTCCTGCGCGTCCGCGCCGTACTCGCTCTCGTCCTTGGAGTACCTGATTCCCCGCAAAAGCATCATGATTACTCAAGCAAAGGAGAATGGGAAAAGAAAAAGAGCGCAGAAACGCACTTCTCGACGTAGAGGCGGATGGTCGCGCCGGCGGAGCCGGTGCCCGAAAGGCGGAAGACGATGCGGCTGCCGCCCTCGAAGCGGACGAATAGGCCCTGGTTCTTGGAGACGGAGCCGTCGATCGGGTCCGTGTAGCTGAAGTCGTCCGCCTCCTGCACCTTGAACGCCGCGGACGAGGAGGTCGCTTTGAGCTCGGAGCCGACGAAGGACGCGGACGCGAACTGCTCCCGCAGGTGCGCCATCAGCTTGTTCGCGCCCTCAGAGTCGACCTCCTCGTAGTCGTAGCTGTGCAGGCGGGTGGGTAAGGGGATAGTCAGGAGGGGGGACAGGAAAAGGGAGAATGGAGGTGGAAGAGAGAATGCACCGAGAGAAGAAGCTCCGGCCGTACTTCTTGTAGTGGTCGAGGAGGATGTCGTTGATTGCCCACCCGGGGTGCTGCTTGTTGGCAGCCGCGAGGATGTTGAGCCAGGCTGTGCATGTGCGTGTCAGCCGCTGCGTGCCCGGCTCGCGGAGATATTCGAGTGGGACGCACCAGTGACCGCCCACAGACCGTCCTTCTCGCGAATGTGGTCCGAGCCCGTGCCGAACGACTCCTCACCGCAAATGGAGAGGCGCCCGGCGTCCATGAGGTTGCCGAAGAACTTCCAGCCTGCGCGCGCAACTCAGCGTAAGCGTTGAGGGTTGGGTGAAGTCCAGGGGGGAAAACGCACCGGTGGGGACCTCGAAGTGCTCGACGCCCTTGGCCTTTGCGACATAGTCAATCGCGGCGGAGGTGGGCATGGAGCGAGCGAGGCCCTTGATGCCGCCCTTCTTGAAGTAGGGGATGAAGTCCGCCCAATCCGCGATGATCGCGACCGAGTCTGATGGCGTGACGAACGCTCCCTTGCCGTAGATCATGTTGCGGTCGCCGTCGCCGTCGCTCGCCGCGCCGAACTGGATGCCCTCGCGGTCGACGCGCTCAACGAGGTCGTGCGCGTACGTCAAGTTCGGGTCCGGGTGCCCGCCGCCGAAGTCCGGCAGCGGCTCGGCGTTCTGCACGGACGACGCGGGAAGGCCGAGCTCGCCGAGGAAGATTGCCTTGCCGTAAGGACCGGTGACGCCGTGCAGGCCGTCGAAGAGGACCTTGTAGTTCGGGTCCGAGTGTAGGAAGTCCTTGATCAGCGGGAAGTCGAAGATGGAGCGCAGGAGCTCGATGTAGTCCGCGACGGGGTCGATGACCTGCACCTCGAGCGGGCCGTGCTTGTAGGTGCCGGCCTTGGAGATGTCGAGCTGCGGAAGAGGCGGCGGTTAGAGCTGCCTCCTCCCGTCTGCCTGTCACCCTGGAAACATAAATACTCACGTCGGGCAGGTCAACGGTCTGGTAGCTCTTGAGCGTCTTGGTGATCTCGAAGATCTTGTTGGTGACGTTCTCGGGCGCGGGGCCGCCGTTAGCGACGTTGAACTTGATGCCGAAGTCGTTGTCGGGCCCGCCGGGGTTGTGGCTGGCGGTCATGAGGATGCCGCCGTCGGCCTTGTACTTGCGGATGATGTTGGACGCCGCGGGCGTGGAGAGGATCGCATTCTCGCCGATGATCACCTTCTTGACGCCTGCCGCGGCCGCCAGGCGGAGGACCTTCTGCGCGCAGGGGACGGTGTAGTACCGCCCGTCACCCCCGAGGACGAGGGTGGAGCCCTTGGCGGGTGGGGAGGACATCGCCTGCAGCGTCGCCCAGACGAAGTTCTCGGTGTAGTGCTGTGGACGGGAGGATAGGTGAGCGGGCGGAGGCTAGGGAGGGGGGCCGATGGATGTGGACGCACCTCCTTCTCGAAGACCTTGACGCTGTGAGGGATGGTATTGCAGCATCGTTAATACACGTTCCCTGGCAGAGGTACATGCGCACGATAGTGCAAATGAACGACAAAAGCCCACGCCTTGCGTCCGCAATCGCGTCGATCACCGCTAGCGCACCGGCGCCAGCTCACACACCAGCCCGCTCCTCCATCCAGCATCCAATCCAGCGCCCATGAGTCCCATCTCACCCCCTCCCCGTCCACGCCAGCTCATCCCCGACCCCTACTTTCCTTCCCGAACGTCTTCCTACACCCTTTCCTTGCCTGGACTCACCGCTTGCGCAGGCCGGACGTGCCAGGCTTCTGATCCTGGAACGCCGTGGTCTGAACCTCCTTGATAGACATCGTGCGGGCCGTTTATTAGATCAAGTATGGGAGGGGAGGAGGTGGTGGTGGTGGGAGGAGAAGGAGGCGAAGAGGGTCGAGCTGTGAGAGCTGGCAAGGGAGTCTGGGGAAGCCACAGCTGTCAGTCCGCCGGTGACGCAAGTTACTGCGACTGCGAGGCCTGAGCTGAGCTGAACAGACGGATGGGCCTCTGGCCTGCTTCACGTTCATCTTGGTCTGTGCATGTCTGTTTCAATATATTTTTTGCAAAAGAAGAACAGGAGCCAATGAGGAAGGACGTGCCACCCACTTTCGTGGGCGAGATGTGGCTCGTCAGTACCGGAAAATTCAGATTGCACAGTCTGCCGGTTTCTGTACTCGATCGCCGTAGCTAGCCTTCCTGAGCCAGGACGACAAGGCCTGTCCTTTTCTTGTGTGATGCAGAGAGGGTGTGGAAACAGCCTTGTGGGGTGATTAGCAGCGTAACGAAGCGTGCATGATCTGCATCGACGCAGAAGCTCACTCACGACTTGAACAACAAGCTGTTCGATGCTTCCACTCTCGTGTATAAGTAACAACTACTTCCCCAGTACTCCTCATCCTCCTCCGTGCCCTTCTCCTCGTCATACTTGTTCGAATCGCGCCGGCCCACAGGGCTGCCGCGATTCCTCGCCGATTCGACGGAAGAGCGAGCGCGCTTCCCGACCCATTCGGTGGAAGTTCGCCCGCGTCTTCCCGCCGATTCGATGGACGTGCGTGCAAAGTGCACCGACTCCCTCAGGCCGGACGGGAAGTCGTCCCGGCAGCATGCGAGGCGCAGCGGTACTATGGCTTGCAAATTAGGTCCATGAACTGTAATCTTGTCTCACTCGGTTTCCAAAATTCGAGGGATGCAGGGAAGACTATGCACTAGTACGGGCTCATCGTAGTGCGTCGGGCCGGTCTTCACGATCGGGACATCTGTGTGCGCCATAACCCAGGACGATACGCTGTGACAGACGAATTTCAGGAATCTTTGGATGTCACGCAAACCATAGTTGAAAGGATACCATACCTTCCAGGCCCCAAAAACGTTTGCCAGCGTGTCAGCCCGCGACGACCTTGTTTATGGAAAAGTGAGAACAGTCAGCGACCGCGATATGGATATCATCAACCGCGTTTCGGTTGTACCGAGAATGATCAACTTCGCATGGTGGTACTGGTGGATGCAATTAAGCTTGAGCCTCTACCAGGTACTAGTCAAGCGCAGTGTGAAGAATTAACTGACCTTGGCGATTGCGAGGCTCGCACATTTGGGCTCGCCATGAACGGCGTGAATAGTCACGGTGACCTGATGCAGGCGTTTCAGATCAAGGTCGGATCTCAATATAGGGGGCGACAACGTACGTTCTTGAACCCCTCGGTGGTCTTCGCCTGCTCGCGTAACGTTGCGAGTGCCTCCTCACTCCCTCCAGGAGACTGCCTGACCGACCAAGACTGGACAATGAACACGTCGCTTCGCTATGGACACTGAGAGAGACTCAGGAGCCCACTCTCTTAGGCCCTCGTGCATTATGATTGTACACGTTAAGGTGTGATTTCGAGGTTTGACGAGCAGAGGCACACCATTGCACATGAACAATAACAGTCAACGCTCTAAGTTGAACCAGAGAAGAGAAAACAGGACAACTAACTCTGTTTTTCAGCGTATTGCGAGCAATAGAAGGCAAGAGGAACTCCCTCTAAACCGCCAATTGCCTAAATGACAGCAGTGATTGCAGTGACGCTTGTGCTGTTGTGACATTGAGGCCGGCAAACGGGATGTCACCGGTGGACGACCTGCATGTGCCAAAGGAAAGCAGGAATATTGAAACATGAATACCTAGGTAAATATGCAACCCGGTGGCTTCCATGAAACATGCTGGTCCAACGCCCCGACCCCAGTAGACCTTCTCCGACCGCCCCTGATCTTACGACGAGATGACATCTTCGAGCGTCCACAGGATATCCACACTGACAGCTCCGCATACGCTGTTGAGTTCATTGTTGAGCCTGTGGTGGACTCGCCACAGAACTCTGGAAGGCTTTGGTCAGCAACGACTGCCGGCATGCACAGCGAGGGCCCGACATTCTCACGGGGACGATAGTATGATAGCAGGCATCCCAATCAGGGCGATGACTGCCCCTGCGAGAATGGTGTGCGGTACAGAAAACCGCATAATTCGAAGTGGGGTTCAATGGCTCAAGGACGATGTGGAGGTGAGGCAAGGGTGGTGGGTGGGTGAGTGGGAAGTGAGTTCTTGCCGACCAACATGGGAGCTGGGGAACAGTATAAAAGCGCCTGCAGGCTATTGTTCTGGTTTGACTGAGACATAAAATTGCCACCGCTGATTCAACGGACTCAACCTGTGCGCATCGAACCGGACCACTGTATCATCCGCTTCAGGCACGACTCCAGGGGCCGTCAGAATCGTCACATCACAAACCGTGGAAGACGCCAGGCGTTCGGATAAACTTGTTCCATTCTATACATAAGATTGCGTTTGTGCATGTGCGGGAACTGGACTGAATTGAACAGTGGGTGTTCGGCACCAGACATTTTTGAGTGGGTTTGGCCCTCAACAGACATGTACTGCGAAAGTTTGTGAGATAAGCTGAGTCACGCTGGCCTTCACATGGCAGTCTTGTTCTGTAATTCGCAGTCGACAAGAGGACGATATATACGATGAGGCATTGATATGTACAAGGAATTATGCTGCAAACAACCTTGAGCTTGAGTCAAGACGCTGTCGTGGACTGCCGAGTTTGCAGCTTCGGCTCAAGCAGCTCAGCGGCGAGTTCGCGCCTTCTCCCTCCGCGCTCATCATCACCCTCTCTTCGCTCGTCCTGCTCACCAGTCGATCGATCGAATCGGCAGTTCTTCCTCAATATGGCCGAAGTCTCCACGCAAACTCCTGCTTCAACATCCTTGACGTCAGCGCTGGAAGCCTCGACCTTCCGGCGGCTGCACCCGCGCGCGTACCTCGAGCGCTTCGCCGCGGAGGGGATTAGACCAGAAGGACGCGTCTTTGACGCGTTCAGGGCGACATCGCTGAATGCTGGTGGGTCCCAATCGATTCTATACGGTAGTGGGCTTCGGGGTGGTGCGGGATAGCTGTCGTACACGCTTCAGGAGGCCGCAGAACGCGCAAGCTGATGGATTCCCCGACCTCATCGCTTCACTTTGTGCAGGCTCCATCTCGACTGCCGATGGTTCCGCGCTTGTGCGGATTGGATATACGACGGTGGTGTGCGGGATCAAGGCGGAGATAGCCGAGCCGGACATCAACCGGCCAAACGAAGGCTTCCTCGGTGCGCTCGTCCTCATTGCCCCACACCGTATCTCCACAGCTGACCCTCCCAATTGCACCAGTGCCGAACGTGGACCTCCCCGCCCTGTGCTCCCCGCGCTTCAAGCCCGGTCCTCCAGGCGACGAGGCGCAAGTCCTCTCCGCGCAGATCGGCGACTTCCTCTCTTCGTTCGTCTGGCGCCCTCTGGTCTCCCGTCCCATGCACTGACCAGCTTTCATACTCCGAAAGCGCACAAGTCCTGCCCCTCTCCTCGCTTCTAATCCACCCCGCCAAGTCCGCCTGGGCACTCTGGGTGGACGTCACCTGCATCAACTACGACGGGAACGTCTTTGACGCTGCCGTGCTCGCGATCATCGCCGCTCTGAAGTCTTGTGCGTCTTCCATGTGTGGCAGCGCCGTGCATAGCCGTGCTCACTTCTAACGCAGGTCGTCTGCCCGCCGCCAAGTACGACGAGGACGCAGGGCGGACCGTCTGCTCCCGCACCGAGTCTCATCCTCTTCGCCTGCGCCGTACGCCCCTGCTTGCGACCTTCGGCATATTTGACTCGTGCGTCAGAGCCCCGTTATAAACCCACGACAGCATACTCACGTTCTCCGCATCTCAGCACACATCTCTTTGCCGACCCGTCCTCTTTCGAAGAGTCGTTGCTGCATACGAGGATTAGCATCGCCGTCGATGAGCGGGGCCAGCTCTGTTACGTTTCGCAGGCGGGTCGTGGCGAGCTGGGCCGGACGCCGTCTCACGACGTGTTGCGGCTTTGCATCGAAAAGGCTAGGCAAAGACGCAAGGAGCTTGTGTCGTCGCTGGAAGGACTATGATGCATGCTTTGTCCGACGTGCTTTCGTGAAACAAGTGCTTCTGAGCAGGCTAGACAAGCGTATGCGAAAGATCATGGATGTGGCGCAAAAACGGGGTGCAAGCAAAACGAAAACTAACGCGAGTCTAAAAGTACAAAGCGAAGAGCGAAAGAGAAGTCAGGTCCGGCTGGCGATGCGATCTCAGTGCGCGGCGACAGCGGTCCCGTTTGCGTTGATGACGGGCTTCCGGTCGCCCTGGTCGCCGCCGCCCTGGGACTTCTTGAGGAAGTTGTTGAGGAGGCTCTTGAGGTTGCCCGTCTCGACGTCGAGCCACTCGCCGTTGTTGATGCACAGGATCTTCATCTTGCGGTGGTACGTGAGGCCGGGGAGGAGCTTGGGCGTGATGAGGAAGTATCTGAAGGGCAAGTGAGAGTCAGCCAAGGGCTATGGTCAGGCAGAGTGCTACTGGTGAAAGGAACATACTGGCCAGCGTTGCGGTTGCACGTCACCTCAACCATTTGGTTGTGCACGAGGCGCTCGGCACGCTGGTCCATGCCCTTGGCAGCCGTCAGAGTGTAAGCGATCAGCCACATACGCCAAGAGGAATTTGAAGGCGCACCTGGTTGATCTCGTCGACAAGCGAGAACGGCGACTTGGACAGCTCCGTCAAGCTCATGAGGTAGAGGATGGTCGACAGAGAACGCTCCTACAAGTAGCAACAAGTGTTTTGAGCTGGTTGCACGCGCACCGAACTGGCGAGAGAATGGGACGCACACCGCCGGACTGGCGCTGGGCAGTGAGAAGCTGGAGCTGCTCATTGTCGCGGAACTTGACGCGGATCTCGATCGCCCAGTTCTCGTAGTTCTCCTCATCCTTCCGCAAAGAGACGTCGCCCGCGCAGCCGATGCCTGAGGGGCGCAGCAAACGTGAGCACTCGCACCATGCGAAGGGGGCAGCAGAAACACATACGGTCGAAGGCGGCGGAGAAGCGCTCGCTGACGCGGTGGATGAGTCCCTGCAGCGTGGGCTCCCATTGGTTCTGCAAATCGTGCGTAAGCCACCAGCTCCGAGGCACAAGTGTACAAGATACGCACCCGGATGACTCCTATCCGCTTGGTGATCTTGCGCAGTTTCGTCGTCTTCGAGTGGATGGCTTGCTCGAGTCTCTCAATCTACACAAGCATCTCGCGCTGTCAGCGATGAGGTCCTGTACCACAAGCCTCAGTAGACGCACCTCGGCCTTTCGGCGCTCGTACGTTTGCATGACCGCGCCGTTGCTGGCCGTGTTCAAGTCGAGATTCGCGCGGGCCTCCGCGAGCTCGTCCTCGAGCTGTTCAACCGACTTTTCGTCCTCCTCCTGAAGTTTCGCCCAGATCAGCCGCGAGTTGCAGGGCAGAGCAAGATCATCCCATGAGAGAAAGAGAGAGAGAGGACAAGAGGGGCGGACGTACATCGCCGCGGGCTCTGACAAACGCCGCCCGAAGGTCCTCGTCTACATCGTTGAGCAGGGACTTGGCGAGATGGAGCTGCTGCGCCGACTCGGCCTTGGCCCGCTCGTACACCGCGTTCGCATCGTGGAGCTCTGCCGACGCCTGCTTGAGCCGCTCGTTCGTCTCGTTGCCGACCGAGTCGAGCGCGGCGAGGTTCGCGTTCGCTTGGACGATATTGAGGCCGAACTCCTCCTGCAGCTCGATGTTGCGGACCGCGTCTTGCACGAGCGCCTACGGGTGCTCAATGACGTGGGATCAGCACCTCTGCGAGGAACAGTAGACGGCTTTAGAAGAGTCGCTCACGCTTTGTTCGAGAACGAGGGTGTACTTGTTCTTCGTTCCCTTGCGGATCTTCTTCATGAGGCCCTGGCGCTCAGACTCGGCCGACGGCGCCGCTTCTTCCCTCTTGAGGTTGGCCTTCAAAGTGTCTGCGGCAGCCGCTGCATCAGTACTTCCGCGCAGCAACACGGTACGCCTGCGATGAGGAGAGACTCACTCAGCTGGACGATCGCCTTCTCGTACTTCCTCCGCTCGGCCATGATTTCCTCCTTCGCCCTGATCAACGAGTCCTGGCAACGGCTCGCATGACCGGTAAGCATTACCGTTCACGGAAGAACATGCCCGACAGCGAACGGACCTTGGTCGCCTTCAGCTCGTCCGCCTCATCGCGGAACTTCTTGTCCTGCGCCGTGAGCTCCTGGACCTTGGCCTCGTTCGTCTTGAGCTGCGCGTCGGCCTCCTCGATCTCGCGCTCGAGCGCGCGCTTCGCGTCCTCGTCGACTGCACGCCGCAATCCATCGCCACTAATCAGCTGCTGCCCACCCACACTCGCAAGGGTCACGGAGACGAAGCGACGTGCCGCCCGGGTCGACGAACGTCTGAGCCGGCTTGATCGACTTGGTCGAAGTCGACGCCGTGCGCGCGCCGTAGCGGGACCAGGCGACGACGTAGCTCTCGGTGCCGGCGACGTAGCGGCGAATCTCCTGGCGGCGGTACGCCTCGTGGTTCTCGAGCGCATCGAAGTTGACCGAGCGCGAGTCGGTGGCGATAGGCTGTGCGAGCGGGGAGGTGTCAGCATGCGGCTGCTGGAGGGAGATGGAGATCCGGCACCGACGATACGGTGCAGGTACGCCGCGCCCTTGAGGAAGTGCAGGACCTGCTCCGGGCCCTCCATCACGTCGATCGCGAAGCCGTCGAAGCCTATCGCTTGGATCTGCACCTCGCATCTCGCAGGTCAGCATGTGGAGCCTGTGCGCGCGCGAATAAGCCTGCTGCGCACCTCATCCCTCGAGCACGGCTGGCGCATGACGTCGGGGTTGAAGACGGCGTGGACGACGTTAAGGCGGAGCTTCCCCTTGTCGATCAGCTGCGCTGTGAACATGTCGTAGTCCTCCTGGTTCTGACAGACGAACGTCTGCGCGCGCACCCCTCAGCTGACAAGCCCCCCACATATCCAGCGCGGGCAAGTCGCACCTTCATCTGGTTGAAGTTGACGAGGGACTCGATGCCAGCTGCGTAGCGCGGGTGGACGACGGAGCACGAGACGTATGCGGGCTCGAACACCTCCTGCTTGAACCGGTGCTTGTTCTCGCGGAGGAGGTGGATCGCCTTGGCCGTGTCCTTGTCGGCGCCTGCGAGCTTCTGCAGCCGCCGGTTCTTGCCGTCCTCGAGCCGCGCGATCCTGCATACGTGCGTAACGTGAGCTTGCCAAGTCCCTCAAGCGGGCACAGATGCAGCATGCTTACCTCTCGCGAGCGCGGTCGATCGTCGCGTGCAGGCGGTTCCCCTCCTCCTCGATGTCCCGGTATTGGTCCTGCAGCGCATGCACCTTCTGCCCGACGCGCCGGCGTTCCTCACTCGAGGCGTTCTGTCTCTTCCGGCGTCAGCACGCACAGAGTCGCACCGCATCGCACAGCCGAAAGCGCGCTGGGGCAAGAAAGGAGGCCAACGCACAAGCTCACGGTTGATCTCGTCCAGGCCCTCGTCGCTCGGCGCGCCGTTGTCGATGAACTTCTGCGCCTTCTCCAGGTCCGTGTGGAGCTTCTTGATCTTCTCCTTGCGGCGCTTCTCGTCCGTCTTGATGCTGTCCATCTTGTTATAGACCGTCTCCATCTCCTCTTCCTGCGTATCCCAAAGAAGCCCCCGGTCAGCATAGCCAGTCGTTTGCCAGAAAACACCGCCACCCACAATTTTGCCGAGCGCCCGGCTCTTCTTCGTGATGTCCGCGCCGAGCTTGGTGAACGCGTCGTCGGCCGCCTTCCGGCGCCCCTCGGCTTTGGATTGACGGTCCGTGAGGACCCTGCAGCACCCCAAAATCCTTATTAGCGATTCTTGTTCTCGTCAATGGTTCGAGCGGAGAGAAAAGACGCACGAGCGAGCCTCCTCAAGCGGGCGGTTCCCGCGCTCGATCTCCTTGACGATGTCGTTCAGGCGCTTGCGCTCGACCTTGGCCTGGTCGTATGTGGCCTTTGCGACCGAATAGCGCGCGAAGGGGATCATGAGCTCGAGAACTTTGATCTACCGTCCAGTAGGCATGATCAGCGACGGTTCCGGCGCAGCTGGAGGCAGCGAAGCCCGCGTACCTGGCGCTCAAGCGCCTCGCGCTCCTTGTATCGCTCGACCTCCTTATATAGCAGGTTGTTCGCGTCCGCCTTGGTCTTGCGCTCGTCCTCGTCCCCCGCGAGGGCCTGCAACCCGCGCGTTTAAAAAGTCAACACCACCACCACTGCCTGCATCGACCAGGCAAGGCGGGAGACGGACCTTGCCGAGCTCCTTCTTCTGCTCGCCGAGCCGGATGAGCTCCTCATGCCACGCCGTCAGGTCGCCCGCGCCGACGCCCTCCGCCGCGCGTTGCGTCTCGCGCAGGAGCTGCTGCGGCGACATCTGCGCGAACTCGACGACCTTGTCCTGCGGGAGGAAGGAGCTGCGTGCGCGTATGCGTGTTAGCTTCGAGCGTGGTGGTAACGAGCTGAGCAACGCACCAGAGGTTACCGACCTGGACGCCGTAGGAAGACACAGTCTGCTTAATCTTGTCCTGCGTCGCCGACTTGCCTGTGTGCAAACAGGCGCAGCATGTGAGCACGAGGCATGGCAAGCCATGGATGAAAGGGTCGCCGCACCGTTCAGCGAGTACTCGCTCCCCTTGTTGTCGGCATTGATGGACCGGCGAATGACACTGTTGCGCTCGCCGATATGGCCCTTGAGCTCAATCTCGATCCAGCCCTTCTCGTGGCCCTGCTTGACAAAGGACATGATCTCGCTCGCTCGGCCGAGGACCTGTCCGGCGCCCAAGCCAGTCACCCACGATCAGCCTGCTTGCTCTCTCTCGCCACACACCGCCTTCTCTGCAGCACAGCGCACCTTCGGCGTCCACCCGAGCCCGAGCGCGATCCCGCAGACGATGGTGCTGTCCGCCCAACGGCGCCAGTGAGCGACGAGGATGAGAGGGGAGGGTGTGGAAACACACCTCTTGCCTGTCCCGTTCGGCCCGATAACCATGTTGAGGTGCGGGCCCGGGCGGAACTCGACGTGGTCGTATGTGACGAAGTTGTGCAGCGCGACGCGGACGATGCTCCCGGGGATGTACCTTTCCTCGCGCACACACCACAAAAATCAGCGACCCCGTCTCCCTCTTCCATAGGGATGATAGCACTCACCCATCCGGATGCCGCGCATGCTCGACCGGCTCAAAGTTGAACTCAGGCACCTCCTCCTGCTCCTCCTGCTCCTCCTCTCCCTCTCCCTGCTGCTGCTCCTCTTCCTCTTCCTTTTCCTCTTCCTCCTCCTGCCGAGCCCTCCCTTTGCCTTTTCCACCAGCCCGCACATGCGCGTCCCCGCTCTCGTTCGCGCGCGCGCGCTTCGCCCCGCGCGGGGACGCGTGCTCGGCCTCCTGCTCAGGCTCGTGCTCGGGCTCGGGCGAGTCGTCGGAGGGCGTGGGGGAGTCGGGGACGCGGCGCGCCATGCGGTGTGATCATGCGTTTCTGGGGAGGAAGGAGGCGGAGAAAGCGGATAAGGGATAAGGGATGGGAGATAACGCGCAAAGAGGGCGCGTCGCGCGGGAGATGGACGCGCAAAGGGCGCGTCGCATGGGGATGAGATACGAACCGTCGCGTTCGCAGGGAGGAGCGCCAAACACTGAAGAGGCCCACGCCGCCAGGTCAGTGGCTCATTCAACTTGACTGCAAGCATATATGGTCTCTGAGAATGTTCAAGCACTATCAATCTGATTCTAAAGCTTTTGTTTGTCAGAGAAACCCAGAAGCTGACGATTGAAAGCCGCCGCTGCCACACGCGGCGGCGGTGATGCCTCTTGCATCAACCTGTCCATCTCCCTCTCGAAGAGAGCGGGCTTGTGCAGACAGGGATGTAACCTACACATCCATCGACGTTTAGAAAGCCTTTGCGAGCGACTGTTGAAGGCCGCAACGTTGCGGTTTCACCGCCGCGTCGCAGTTCGGCAGCTCAAGACGCCGGACCGGTTCTTCCCCTTGCTAACTAGCCCCATCCTCCCTCCTCCCTTCCCATCCCCTCATCCCCTCATCCCCTCACCCTCTCTCCCGATCATGTCCTCCCCCTCCCAGCTAGATCGGAAGAG
>JTLS01000691.1:0-14836 GCA_000826855.1 Basidioascus undulatus
GAGGGAGGCGCTGCGTGGGGTGGAGGGAGGCGGAAGCGGAGGCGCGGGTGGGGCGGTCTGCGGTGCACGCAGCACAAGAGAAAGGCTGTCAGTTACGAGAGGCGGTCTGGGATGAGGCCGCCTGCCTTGTAGGTGTCAGTGTAGGGAAGGTCAGAGTGGACCGTGGGGAACGAACAGCATTCGACCCGCAGCGGTGGGCGTGGGAAGACGAACACGGCGGGGACGGGGGAGTGCGGGGAGTAGTCGGTGCTGGGGCGGGGAGTGGGAGGAAACGACGAAGAGGCGGACTGTTGACTATTTCAGATAAGAGGCATCTCTGCATCTCTTCGCCTGAAATATTAGACCACGCACGCTCGACCCATGACGCCAACATCCAAGAAAACCTCCACGGGCGACGAAGCCCTCGAGCACTCCCGCTCCTCCACGCCATCACACAGCGATCGCACAGCGCAGCTCAGCTCAAAGCAGGGACACAGTGTCCCTCGAATGGGTCCGAAGAGAGCAAGAAGCTGAGATCTGGGCAGTGCAGCGGCAGGTGCACGACATCGAATTCGATGGAGCACTGCGTGTGGTCGCCGCTGAGCGGGACGGATGGGAAGGGATGGAGCTGGCGGGCGAGGTAGAAAGTCCTCATCCAGGGTGCGGGTTTGTCCGAAGTGGAGTTAAGAGGGATGGAAAGGAGGTGAGAAGAAGAGAGAGATGGAAAGCGCCTCTGAGAAGCTGCAAGAGGTGTCGAGGGTGAGGAGCCCGAGTCTCCGGGGCTGAAACGGAGGGCGCTGATGGAGGGCGGATGATCAGGCGGCGGAGACGGCAGTGCTGTAATGGTCTCCGTTGAAGTGGGCTATACAAGCTGTTAATGAGCAGAAGTGAGGCTTTAAACTCCAAGAAGGCGGCAAGAAGATATGAGTTGAATCGAAGCTGAATGTGTTCAAGCCCGTCCAACTGTCGAGTCACGATGCAGTGCATGCAGTTTGACCGGTAGTGAGCTCAATAGAAGTGCCCCGACGCCGTCTGGCAGGAAGAGCCGGGGTTGTGTATCCTCGAGCTTCCCGCCTACGTTTCCCGTCGCGGTTCTCTCCCCTTGCAATGACGGAGAGTCGGGAGGTTCCGCAGACCGTCCGCCGACGCCGTCGTTCCTGGTAACTTGGACGGACGCGCAAACAATCCAGCAAGTGCATGGCGCAATAAGCCCAAGCTGTGAATATCCCGCGAATACGAATTCCAGCCTGCCTTAAATCAGGCAGGGGTAACGATCCGTTTTGCTGAACATAACGCCTCCTTCTGATCGTTCTCGCAGCTGGGACTAACTACATATGAAGCTAGTCGCCTTTCCTAAAAACTCTTTACGAAGCTGAGACATGTAATTAGACCAATTGTGCGCCTGGTGCCTGGCGTTTGCCGATGTCCAGTTTGAGGCTCGACACATGTTTCTTAATAGGTCGGGCGACTCTATCAGAGGGAGGGATAAACTGCTGTTTTACCGTGCTTCATGCACCTGTCCGAACAAGCTCGACGACAACTGCGTACAGGGAAAGAAACGGCAACCGCAAGAAAGTGACTACCGTAGCATGGAAAGGCGAAGCAAGGGTAAATCGAGTCAAAAGACTGCGTCGTGTTGAGGGAAAGCGCGGGGAAATCCTGTGCGTAAGGGCCTGCGCGTAGAGAGCGTAGTCGACACGGGTCTCGCCCACGGTCAGGCAGGCTAGGCACACTGCAACCCGGCCCCGGAACCACTGTGTGTTCGGAGCTTGGAGGATGGAACGAAAGAAGAACGATAACTGAGGTATAGCGAGGCGATGGATGTAGTTGTTGAGCAAGTTGGGACATCGGAGCTGGGACGGCCGTGGGCGGTTGGAGGAGTTAGAGGAATACGGCCTTTGCTGCGGGGCGATGTGTTGACTCGAAAAGAAGCAAGACCGCCTTCGTCCCGGCAGTGATCACACCCAGCGAGCATGGTACGAGGATCCCGAACGGATCGTAGGTGTGTGAAAGGGACATCGTCGAAGTAGAACGGTGGGCGGGGAAGCGCGGTCGAACCGTCAAGCCGGAAACCAAGTCGGGCTGACGAAAGTGAACGGCGAGCGGAAGCCGTGGAGTCCGCCAGGCTCGGGATTGAGGGGTAAGAAGGTGTTCGAAGCGGTCCGACGTGAGTAGACGGGAGCAAGAAGCGTTCGATCGGGGGTTGAGACGAGTGGGTGTTGACCGATCGTTTCCGACGACACGGAAGGCGCCCCTCCGCGCCGTTCGACCCCGCGGTGCAGCCCATAAGCAACGAAACGCACGTCTTCCTTCCATCACATCCCCCGTCCTCCCTCTCCCCCTCCAGTCGTGCAATCCGCCCCGTCTATCCTCCTCCCTCTCCTCCACCCGAATCAGCCGCCGGAACGGAGCGCCTCAGTGGCGGTCCGCGACCTTGGGCTCCCACGCCTTGTACTTGGGGACGGTGGTGTTGTACGTCTTAAACGCGCCCCGCGTGCCCGTCAGGTTCTCCACCCAGTCCTGTTGCGGGCGAAGAGAGCAGCATCAGCGGTCATGTTTGTGGGTGGGACGGGATGCAGATCGCTGGGGGGTGGGAACAAGGGGGAGGAGGCGATGGAGGCGACGGAGGAAAGGAGGGAGGGAGGAGGGAGGAGGGGGAGAGCGGAGAGGGAAGGGGAAGGGGAAGGGGAAGAGGGGTGGGGAAACGGGACAGGAGGAAGACGCACCTTCTTCCATAGCGGCGTGTTAGCCTGCACGACGGGGTCCTCGTGCGGCGGCGGCCCGCGGATGTGCGCGAGCCAGGAGCTCCACTCGGGCGGGACCTGGGAGGCGTTAAAGTCCCACTGCTCCCATCCCCGCGCATCAGCATTCCCTTCCCCCGGGGAAAGCACGGCAGAGGCGGACCTGAGCGTAGTCGACCCAGCGGTGGCGGCCTGCAACGAGGAGAGAGTGAGCTTGGTGTGAGGCAGGGGAAAAGGGGAAGGGGAAGGGAATGAAGGGAGGAAGGAGGGAAGACGTACCCGGCGCCTCGGGCATGTCCGTCTCGAGGTTCTCAAAGTAGCGGTTGCCGTACCTGCCCGTCTCGACCCGCATCAACACCTCTTCCCCACCTTCTCCCTACCCTTCCCCACATCGACGAACTTGTCCACGCCCTTGAGCACGCCAGCCTTGATGTCCCCGATCGTGTTGAGCTGGTGCCATGCCTCTTTGAGGCCGACGCGCCTGCCCCGCCGCCGGTCCCAACTCTCAGCACTCCTTCCTTCTCTGGGTGGATGTGCGGCCGTACCGGATGTTGCGGATGTGGCGGTAGAGCGATTGGCCAGACATGGCGAGCGTGTGAGGAGGTGATGGTGCGCAGGAGCAGCAATCGCGTCGAAGCGGTTGGACGGCGGCGATGGCAGGGCAGGACCGGGGGTGACAGGTCCGAGGGGGGGAAGGGGGGACAGGTCACACGCTGACAGGCGTCAGTTCGCAGCGCTATAACAAGTTGGTCTGCTGCACGCCTTATTGAAGTGCATGGATTTGTTTGACAGTCCAGTAATTTGAGAAGGAGAAAATTTTGGGGAGTGGGAAACCGAGACGGCGCGTCGCACTCACTGATGCGGCGTTTGAACGTGCAAGGTCAAAAAGAAAAGAAAAACTTCAGCGGTTCCTTCTAAGACAGCAACTTCGCGCCTTTCAGAACTGTGTAAGTTTCTTGGAAGGTCTTTATGCATATGGATGGGTGTAGGATCCCTCAAGTGAGCAATAGGCAAACAGACCATGGTCTTGAGCGGTGTCGGGCGCGGCCGGCAGCAGTTCTTCCGCGGGCCTTAAAGCTCGAATCTCCCCACGAGAAGACTGCTCATGGGAAACTCCTTCTCGTACATGGTGCGTGTAGATAAGACTAGCTATAGACATCTTCCACTATGAGGCTCTGCTTGACAATGACCACAGGAACCCATTGCGCTCGGCCCCACAGCCTCACTGACGTTCAGAGGCATGGTCACCGAGACCGCCGCTTCATTGAAGCCTCCCTTTCTCTGGCTCAAACAATGTTTCTCCATTTCTAGATTGTGTGAGTAGTTATATTTTCAAAGGCTGTCTGCCAAAGACTGAAGGTTGGATGTACGTTGTGGGCACAACCGGAGGTGCAGTCTTGCAGACGGTTCTGTTCCTTCAGCATGCCGCGAGCACCGGAAGTTGTATGCCCACAAGGCAGCCACGAGCCCCCCGAAGACTACACCATGCCTAATATGCAGATGCATGGCAGGCCATCTCCGCGTTCTCACTTCGTTCCTCGACCTGTCCCAACAACGCCCTTCAGCACAGAACAGTCCCCTCTCTCTCCCCAGCTGCGCACAACTAGCTACCATCTTGCACTCGAGCTCCCCCGACGTCCCCGCCTCTCTCATATCGGGGAACACCTCTCCGGTTATCCCGTGCTCCTATCCGCGCCTGCCACGCTGCCCAACACTTCCGCGTCGCCCCGGCCACTCCGACATGAGGGTGCGCCCTACTTCGGGGGGCCGCCCGCGACTCCATAGCGCGAGTGGAGGTGAATTCGTACAGGTTCTCGCCTAGGGCGTGGATGCTAGTGAAGGGGTAGCTGAGCAGCGGACTCACCGCATAGCCGAGACCTGAGCCCCTCGGGATCGAGGAGGAAACGGAGAGGTGGCTGAGGAGGAGAGGCTATACTGGTGGGGTAGACGTTAGTTCCAGCCTGGGAGGTTGAGAGGTAGGCGTGAAAGCAAATTACCTGTCCTCGAACTCGCGGTGGGTCTTCCCGAAGCGAAAGGAAGGAGAAGGTGAAGGTGGAGGTTGGAGGGAAAGCGACAGCGCGGTGGATGGCCCTGTAAAATGGACTGACGGACTGACGAGTCATCGGGTGCGAGCACATGAAACATGATGGACTTAAATTGGTACTCGTAGCCCGAAATCAAAACAATGTCTGGGAGTTGGGAGGCCAATCGCCTCCAGTCACAGACAGAAGAGCGGAGTCATAAGGCGAAGCGGCCCCTCGCATGGCCGGGCCTGCGCACCCCTGAAGTCTCCGCCAGAACTTCACGAATCAATTTACACTCAATAAGATTACATTCAATATTATGTTGGCCTAGCGTAGTGGTTTTCATACAGGTACAACGCCTAATCATCGATCGATGTCAGCGACGCATGTTCACGTTCGCCCTTAGACGGATTGGCAGTCATCGCGACCGTCTGACTCAGCACTTGAAAAGAGGGATGCGCTGACAACCGCATCTCTTGCTCAATGATGATTCCATAGAGACTGCACCAAGGATCCATCTCGTGGCGTTGCACAGGCGTAAGACGGAGGACAAAGTCTGCGCCAAGGCAGTCCATGCGCTTTCCAATCCAGCCGGACAGTACTACCGAGCTCACTACAAACCTTGCTTAATCTTACCTAGGTCACAATATAAGGTAAAAGTTTGAAGAGTTGGAATGTACCGAGTACTGTCGACGGAAGGGTGTTCGGGGAGATGGCAATCAGTGCAGGTCTGATGGGACAGAATGCCGCTCCACCAATGCGGTGATAATTAAGCACTTTCTCAAATGTTAAGCCGCATTGAATGCTAAAGACTGCAGTTCAGCTAAGGGCGTCTGCTGCCAGTAACTTACTGTAAGCCGTGTGCGCAGCGCATGCATGAATGAGCTGCTCGTTATTTGGTTCATCCACTGCGGCAACGCGCAGCCGCCACAGGACTCGAGCTCGGTTTCTGTGTCCAGACTGAGTGCAAAGGAATGAGCCAGTTATAGTAAGCTCTGTACTTAGATGGGGAGATAGGTAAAACTCGTACCATTCCCAGGCGTCCTGCACCGCCATGCGCAACCCGAAGATCGGGCAGGCACTGCGCCCACTCGGGCACAGCGGATGCTCCTGGAGCTCCGCCTCCAAGCGAGCGCCCTCTTGCCGCCACCGCTTCGTAACCGCTTCAGATCCAGAAGGAGCGCAGGCCTGGGATCCAACTGCCCGGTCGAGACTCGGGATCTCGCTGAGCGCTGCCAAGTCTCCGTGAATCACAGCCGAGAGCGTGCGGAGGAGGCGGGATTCGGAGTCGTCTTGGTTGACAGCCCTGAGGGAATGAGGGAGATATTAAGCTTTGCACAGATGGAAGAGCCAAGATTGCGAAGGCACCAGATCATGACGCCAGTGAGACCCTGGCTGTTGACATAGCCAGCCTTCTTTTCCGCGCTCTGAGGATCCTCGAAGCTATACCAGTCCGTGTGGGGAGCGATCGGTATAGGCCAGTTTAGTACGCAATACAGTGAAACATGGGCTGCCAGGTAGCAACTCAACTTGGAAGAGCAGTCGAGGCATAGGCGGCGTCGTAGCTGTTTTCGTCGTGGTAGAGTTGGTTTTGTTGGCGACGAGGGCCGCGTACGACAGGGTGACCGGGCTCGAAACTCCCATGGCAGGTTTGAAGAGACCGTGTACGCCGTTGTCCTTCACGCCCGAGTAACTGCAAAGCGACGATGAGAGGAAGACGGGGACAGGGGAAACGAGGTCAAGCGCACCCATGAGCGTACAACCGAACTCTGCAGAAAGAATATTGGAGTCAGCTTCCACTCAGAACGCACCATAAAAGAGCATCTACCCAACAACAATCTTGGAAGCAGGGCAGCCTGCGCGCCAGGCCGAGACCGACGCGCTGACGCTGGCTTCGCCTGCCGGGCCAGTGTAGCCCTCCGAGCTCAAGGGCAGCACCGGCGCGTGGTGCGCAGCGACGAGCGGCGAGTCCCAGGTCCCGTGCATGTCGTAAGTCATCAAGTTGACGAAGTCGACCTGCGAGCAGAGGCCGGCAGCGAGGCGGCTCGCTTGGTCGGCGCTCGCGCTGACCGCCGCGGTGATGCGCTTGGGCGAGCCCAACTCGTCGAATTTGGCGCGCAGCTTCGAAACGAAGGTGATGTACTGGTCGTAGTCGGTGGCGTACTCGGCGGGGTTGGAGGTGGCGTCCGGGTTTCCGAAGGCGTGTCTTGTCGAATATTCTGCATGAGCGGAGGCGTTGAAATGCAGATGAATTGAAGAACGTACTGAGTGCCGGGGTACTCCGAGTCGATGTCGACACCGTCAAAGCCGAACAGGATCACAAACTGTGGTGGAACTGTTAGCGACAGTCGCTGAAACCTGACAGCAGCAGCACATGCTCACCTTGACGACCGATTCTACGAAGTTGTCAACGTGCAGGACTGGTCGCGGCGTGGAAGGCGATGGAGTCGGACCTGATTCGAGATTGTCAGCAAGCCAGCGAAACATTATTTCTATTGCACGATCAAAGTCGTACCATCCGCCGATAGAGAGCAAGACTTCCAGGTCAGGCTTGACCTGTTTCGCCCGGTTCAGGTAGTAGTTGAACTGCATGACCCAAAAAATACTTCAGTGATCACCTTAAAAGAATACGTTAACATTGACAGCGCACCAGACCACAAACGCTCGTGGTAGAAGAGCCGCACGTCGACTGGAGCGTGTTTGCGGCGATGCCGATGTTGCAGGTGCGGGGATGGGATGCGTATCCACCTTGATTGGTACAGCCCGTCGACGGGTATGCGTAACATGTTCCGTCGGGCTGCACCGCCCAGCGTAGGGCGCCATTGCCAGATACATCGTGTTTCCTGTCGAGTCGGCAGCGCCGGTGCAGAATGCGGCCGAAGGCTTCGAGCAGGAGAAGGTAAGAGAGCGCTTGGAGTACGGAGGAGGTCATCAAAGTGAACTACACACAAGGGGGAGACAACCGACGTTGTCATTCCAGCTTGTTTCGGCCGAAAGATCGAAGAGTTGGTCAAAGTCGGCGTTGCGGTCCTGTTGGTTGCTGTATCGTGAGTGTGTTCCACCGCATCTTGCAGAAAATGAAGCACTCACCGTGATATCGAGATAGTATCTGTTAAAATCTGAGGAGTATGAAATAGTTGCGAAAGCTGCGCGGAGTAGGAGGGGGTATCAGCTGGAAATCGCGACGAATGAAAATGGCCAAACGTACCGTAGTTGAGAGCGTCGAGATTTGCAAGCTGCGTAGGCGTGAGGGCCTTGAATCCGGAAGAGTAAAACTGCGGAACTTTCAGTTAGCTATGCTGCTCTCCTGTGGTGAAGGCAGCCGTCATACAGAATAGTTGTCGACATAGCCTACCACCCTACTGTATCGTGGCGAGCAGTGCCGTCGACGCGGGCGCTCCGACCGGTACGCGACTGGTACTCGGCGAAGCAGCTTCCCTCGTCCGTGGCGCGTCGAGCTAAACGGGCGTGACGAGCCTGGTTGGGCGATCGGGCGAGAGCGGTCGTCGCGGCAAGGAGGAGGGGAAGAAGAGTAGCGGAGCCGAGCATCAATAACGAGTAAACGAGCGTGGGTGTTCAAAATGAGTGTGGGGAGCCACGAAGGGTCGTGGGTTAATAGAGCCGAAAGAAGGGAATAAGAGCAGACTAAATAACAAGAAGGATGTTGTTGGTGATGGTTTGGCTTCCTTCAACGCCGTACTCGTGCGCGGGCCCTGTCGATTCGACTTGTTCTCGCGTCCCTCGGCACCGCGTGCGCGCGCCGTGCCAGGACTTGGGCGGAGGGAGTCATCCTTTCCCTCCTCCGCCCCTTTCCTCCCTCATCGGTTCCTGGCTGATGCTGGCGGAACGAACAGGCGGTCATGCTCGAGCTCGCACAACTCAGCGATATCTTTCGGCCACCCTCGCATCCCACTCCTCTGCCCCAATTCTAGACGCCCACCCTCCACAACACCACCATCACCCGCCGAAGACGCCGCTGCCGCCGCTGCCGTCGCTGCTGCAGTGATGCACCGCCAGCCGCCGCCGCCGCCCGGGAGCCGGACGAGGAGGATCGCGGGCGTATGGAGGAGGGGGATGAGGTGGAATGTTGAGCTTGGCTTTCTTAGCGGAGGAGAAGTATGCGCGATAGGCTTGGTGAAGGGTTGGAAAAGGTTGCAGGGGAAGGGAAGCGGGAGGCATGATCGGAAATTGTACGCGGCGAGGCAAACTTCGATTACAAATGGCCGATGCGTGGACCACCGGCCAGAGGCAGGATCTATTGGTCCTCAGCCACTGATAACCCAGTTATTCTCAGACCATCAGAAGCGCTAACGACGATATTGTTAGTCCGCTGATTGTCCAAAGTGGCAGGAGCGACTCCCGCGGCACAGGAATTAACCTCGCGCACCACCAGTCAGAGGCAGTCATCGAGCAGCATTGGAACCGTCTGGCAGGCTTGCTCATCTGAAAAGCGCTCCGCCCGGTTGTTGAGCGGATCTTATACTCCGATGTCCTCCTCGTAACGCTTGATCAGGGCAACAGCTTCCTGAAGCACCACTGTCCATCCGCGACGCAGCACTGTCGGTTTCTTGTCCTCCATGCTCCATTCAGCCAGTATTGATCCCACCTATTCTGCACACTTGTACTGCTAGGCTCTCCCGCACATCGACATTCACCTCCACCCGGTGAAGCTGCGTCCAGGCGAGGTGTTCTTCCATGCACTAGCTGCTATGGCACCTACCTCAGCCAAAGTAGTTATAGATCTTTAGGATTCAATGACCATCTGCGGGGTAACAAGGGTAATTTGGCCACGCGGATCACGGTGGGCAAGCTGTCCGAAGCACTCGCACACTGGGCCGAGAGCGGCAATCTCCGTTTGCTGACCTTGCGCGTTGACTTTTGGAGGATTCCCGGCTGTGACTTCGCTCTCGACAAGCTCACGGTGCCCAAATTCGCTTCGCCAATTGCCTGAATTTACGGCCCTTCACCATTACCTTTCCGTCTGCGAGAACCCGCATGTCCGCCACGTCCATCTTCCCCGGCGGGAGGACGGACAGTCTCATTTCGACCCTCTCGTTCCTTACTCTTCGAAACTCGAAATTCTCCGCCGGCGCCCCGGTGTCAAGATCCGGAGGACCCCGTCTACTGACGACACCTTCACTGGCGGTTGGCGGGACGCAGTTGACCGGGGTGTCTTGGCTGATGGTTTGTTGTATTCATGTCGCTTCCTGCTGTAAAGTTGATTAATCAAATGGGGCTTGTTTAAGGTTGTGCATTTCCCGTAGTTTTGAGCATTGTAAGTAGGCTCGCTTGTCTGTGTCGGTCCGCTTGCCTTGGTCAGCGACCTATGCGCTCAAGAATGCTGAATAGTACAATGTCCGAAAAAGATGAGAGAACAGACTTACACTAACTATCAAGAAATACAAGAATGTGCTGTACGCTGCTTCAAGATCTTACACAACACCGCGGGCGCGTCGTGGTCAAAGGGCTGCCGCTGCCTGCTAAATATGCTGGTTTCTCCAAGATGGTCGAGACCCTGAAGACCCATACCAGCACACCCTGCTGCTTGCTTTTATCAACTGCGGACCCAGCCCTCCGATGCCAGCCCGAGACTCTCATCCGCAACGCGACTGCCAGCTGCCATCCGACACGCCCTCCCCCGCCCACCAACCTCACAGCACTTCAGCTTAAGCACAGTAAGCATATCGCGCCTCACAGTACTCTCTGAACGATATGAAGAGACTCGAAGCCCGTGCCGTTCCAAAGCGCCTCGACGAAGGCCCGAACATGAGAAACGGTTGCTAAAACCGCCAAGTCAAGCGTCGTGATCGTTTCAGGCTTGATCGCCTTGACAGAGCGACAAGGGAAAGGCAAGAGGAGATGGATGCTCGAGCTGTCCACGAAGACACTGTCGACTCAATCAGGCCAAAAAGATCAAGTCTCGACTCGACCTTGAAGTTGAAACCTTGATCAAGAACGCGAACATGGTGGAGACCAAAATGGCTGAGGCCTGAAGGGATGACAAGACCGATCGAAAAGTCCTTCGGATCAGTTTGGACTGAGCTAAACATGAGGACGCTGGGTGAGCTGAGAAAGCGAAACCGAATGCATCCATGCGTGGGGCATGGTTGATGCGCCAGACCCTTCACATTGGAAGCAATTGCATCAGAGCGAGCTCCGGCCTGACGAGTAAAGAGAGAGTCCCACTTACTTGAACCAGACTCTTTGAAGGTTGTTGGATACATTTGGGAGAGCGGAAAGAGCGTTGAGAATGACGGGGTCGTCGATTCCGGGGCGCGAGGAGCTGTCCCAAGCGAAGGAACGCAGGCGCTTGACGCAGGTGACTAGGCCGAGAAGTGCTACGGAAGTGCTCAAGCCCCGTTTCTTGAGAACTTTAACGTTCAGGACAGTCGTACGCACCCATGATGATCCTCTCAGTTCCCAATGCGCCGCCGGACGCATCGCCACCTAGGAAGCGGATTCTCGACCGTGCTTAACACCTCCAGAACGGGAGCGCGCCCCAAGAACCGGATCAAGCGTCCCTCCGCCTCGGATGGCTCCTCCGACTCCTCAAATTCGAGTGAGAATGACAGGTCTCGAACACGGGAAGCTCGCGTTGTGCAGGCCGCGTGCGGACGAAAGCGGCGCGACGGAGAACTCAATCAGATGATCCCAGCCGAAGTGCTCGATCAATGGATCAGGTTTTAGAGCTATTTGCCTTCGTACGCAACTTTGAGAAGGATGGGGATAAGCTACAAATGGCTCACAAAAGTACGTCTCCCACAGCTTCGCCCGATGTACCCGCATGGCCGCCCGATGCCTCCTCGATTGACAGATAGTGGACCTTGATGACCTTGATCTCCAGCAGCGCCCACGAACAGCATGTCTCCAAAGAGACTGCACGGTCGAACTCGGGTTTCTTGCACACCGAAAGCCAGAAGGCCGGGTCAGAATACATCGTCCGGACCGTACCGCCCGGAAAGCTTCGCGGAAAGGCGACGTGCATCGCGCACGGCCAGTGGCAGGGTAAAGTCCCGGATCGGGCTTAGGACATCGAGGGGCAGGCAGCTGAGCAAAAACATCGGCTGGCTACTCATGCTGGCTTGTGCGCTGGTGAGTTTTGAGCGGAAACGAAGCGAATGCTCAATTTGTCCCACAAGTCCACAGGGCGGTTCAGGATGGGAGCAGCAGACGGGTGTGCGCTCTTACTTTCGCAGAGTCGCAAACACAGCGAGAAGGGTAATGCCAAACTTCATGCTCGAGCACAGCTCATATATGTAACTAGAAAACCCGTGCAAATGACCTGTCCTCCTCGTTCACCTCTTCACCTCTCAGCCTCTGCCTCTATACCCTAGAGGATGCCATCACGTTTCAGCCTCCGCCTCCATATCCCACAGCGTGCTTGATGATCCGTTCGGCGAGGGACCTTCGATTGGCTTAGACTTCAGCATGACCACCTGGACGTTGCGCTGCGGTAGACGACGGCGTAGCTCGAGTAGGAACGACTCCTTCGAGCGGTGGCGAACGTCAGCATCGAGCCCGATGATGAGCTTGCGCATTGAGGGCGCGTTAGAAAGGAATTGCGCCAGGCCGTCCAACCATTGACTGCTGCAGAGGTCCGCTCTTCCCACCCAGCGCAGAGCGACGTGAGTGAGACGGCGGAGGCGCAGCAAGCTTTAAACAATTTCCGGGAGCTCAAAGTGAATATATGAAACATGATGCGGGAGACTCTCGAACTTTCCATAAAGTTTGCCAACGTCCTGCTCAAGCAGCCATAACCTCAACCACGCCCCCCTCCACGTTTCAACGCAGCGACGGACCTCTGCAGTTGAGCGAACGCGGCGTCCTCATACTGAGAACGTTTGGTGACGTGTTTCGGCAGCCGGGGGAAGATTTTCGTATGAAATGCTGTTGTTGTGGCCAGAAGCAAGCAAGGCTCGAGCGTGTCCAGCCAGCGGTAGTCGCGAAGCGGCAGCTCTACGAAACCGTCAGTGTAGCTCGTGCCGCAAACATATACACCAGCCAAGAGCGGGACCATGCCAAAGATGGGCGGGACAGATATGAATACAGAGGCACTACGTGAAAGAAACGGTATAAAGTACACAACAGCTGAAGAAAAGGCGAAAGCAACACAGCCCAAGAACTCTGCGTCCTAACTACATCCTCTTCACGCCCTCCCTCCGCCCCCGCCCCCGCGCCCAAGCAGGAGCAGCGCAAGCAGGAGGCCGCGGCGCCGGCGGTCGCTGGGAACAGGCAGGAGCGCCGGGTACGTTTTGCGAGGAGTGTGAGGAAAGGGGAGCAAGAAAGAGAGGTATTGATGATAGTGGTGGGGGGAACAACAGGTCAAGATGAACCGGATGCGCATGCGTATTGCGGAGCGCCTGAAGCAGAGCCAGAACACGGCGGCGTCGCTTACTGTGCGTCTTTCTTTTTCCCCCTCCTCTCCCTCGCTCCCTTCTCCCCATACATCCTGTCCGCTTTCACCCTGCTTTCCACCTTCCCGTCGCCTTCCATTTCTCTCCCTACGCCCTCACTGCCCTTGCCTTCCCCGTCCCTTCTCCCTTTCTCCGCTCCTCTCCGACTTCCCCTCCCTCCGTACGCGCACGCTAACCTGATTGTTTGGGACGGAACGCCAGACCTTCAACGAGATCGACATGTCCGCGATCATGGCGCTCCGGAACCGGCACAAGGACCGCGTGCTCAAGGAGCACGGCGTCAAGCTTGGCTTCATGTCCGCCTTCGCCAAGGCGTCCACCATCGCGCTCAAGGAGATCCCCGCTGCGAACGCCGCGATCGAGGGCCCCGGCGGCGGTGACACGATCATTTACCACGACTACGGTGCGTCTTCCTTTCTCCCTTACCTATCCCGCCACTTTCCCCTCGACCCCGACCCCCGACTCCCAAGCTCCGAGCCCCGACGCCCGAACATCGACTCCCGAATCCTGGCACCATTTCCCGGAACCCGCCTTCCTGTGAGAAGAGAAGCCCTGATGATGGGATGGGATGGAAACAGTCGACCTCTCCGTCGCCGTCGCGACCCCCAAGGGTCTCGTCACCCCTGTGATCCGGAACGCCGAGAGTGCGTATCGTGTTTTTCTTTCTCGTTCGGCCCCACTGCACAGTCGCTGATCTCGGTTGTACGGACAGACATGAACTTTGTGAGTTGGCGAGAAAGCAGATGGGCGGGGAAGACGAGGGGTGAGGAAGACTGACGGGCATGCGAACGCAGGTGGACATCGAGAAGGCCATCGCGGACGCGGGTAAGAAGGCGCGGGACGGCAAGGTGCGTTTCCTCGATCTTCCCTCCGCTCCACGCCAATAGATCTCATGCTGATGGCTTGTTGGGTGGGTAGCTTACTCTGGAGGATATGTGAGCGCTCCGCTTCTGAACGAGTGCGAGATGGGATGTGGGATGCTGACGGGGATGGGGGATTCCAGGGCCGGCGGCACGTTCACCATCTCCAACGGCGGTGTCTTTGGCTCGCTGTACGGCATGCCCGCAAGTCTCGCTTCCACTCTTCATGTACTGGGAATGCGGGAGATGAGTGACTGATGGATGGGATGGATGGGGGTCATGGCAGATCATCAACCTCCCGCAAGCGGCCGTGCTCGGCATGCACACGATCAAGGAGCGCCCCGTCGTCGTCGACGGCCAGATCGTCATTCGCCCGATCATGGTTGTGTGCGTTCGCGTTCCTTTTCTACAAAATGACCGGCGGAGGGAAGCTGACGTGATCTGCGTTGGGGTGGGACAGCGCCCTGACGTACGACCACCGTCTCCTTGACGGCCGCGAGGCGGTCACCTTCCTTGGTGCGTCCTTTCTTCCATCCTTCTACTTTCCACACAACCGTGTACGTAGCTGACACGGTGATGTGCGATGCGTCAGTCCGCCTCAAGGAGCTCCTCGAGGACCCGGCGGCGATGAACCTTGCCTAAGCGGGTTCTTCCCCTTCCTCTCTTGTCTGTTGCGTGGCGTGGGGTCGGGGACGGGAGGAAGGAGGACGGGCGGAAAGATGCTGATAATTTCGGGCAAAAGAGAGGCGTGTGCTGGTGGTGGGGGTTGGTTGGATCGGGAGGTGGGATGCGAGAGGGGGTGGGAAAGAGGGAGGGGA
>JTLS01000692.1:0-14834 GCA_000826855.1 Basidioascus undulatus
AAAAACGCGGTTCATGGTCCGTGCCCTCCCTCCCCTCCTCCCTCCCCTCCTCCCTCCTCTACTGCCCAATTTTTCGCTCACCTTACCCCCCGCCCGCTCACTCCCCCTTCCCCTCCGCTCGCTCGTTCGCAGACCCAAGACGACTCGCTCCCGCGGTACCAACACACGCTGCACGCCCTGCAGCAGATCTACCGGACCGAGGGCGTGCGCGCGTTCTACAAGGGCCTCCTCCCCTCCCTCATCGGCGTCACGCACGTGTGCGTCCAGTTCCCGCTGTATGAGCACCTCAAACTGCGACTGCGTGCGTCCTTCCTCCTGTCCCTCTCCCTCTCCGTTTCTCCGTTTCTCCCATCTCTTCTCCCCCTCGCACCATCTAACAGCGATTGCTCCCGGTTGTTGCTTCCCCAGGCCCAGAAGACGGCTCCGATCTCCCGACATCCCGCATCCTCCTCTGCTCGTCCATCTCTAAAATGGTCGCGTCCATGACGACGTACCCACACGAAGTCGTGCGCACGCGGCTCCAAATCGCGCGGTACCACCCTGCGTCTCGCTCGTCCCCGGCCCACCCCTCGCCCTCGTCCCCGATCTCGCCCTTCACCGCCCAGCGCGCAGTCAGCCCCGGCACCAAGGGCGGGAGCCGCATCGTCGAGATCGTGCGTACCATCGTGCGCGAGGAGGGACTCAAGGGGCTTTATAAGGGCTTGAGCGTGAATCTGTTGAGGACTGTGCCGAATAGCGCGATGACGCTGCTTACGTGCGTTTCTCCCTTCTCCTTCTCCTCCCTCCCCCCTTTCTCTTTTCCTTGGCTTTTGGTGGGGGAAAGGGATGCTTATCTTGCGTCTGTGATGGACGGACAGATACGAGCTCATTATGTCCAAGCTCACCCACCGCCGGACCGACCACCGTCCAGAATCGAAATCGGAATCGGAATGAGCCCTCTCTCCCCCGCTCTCCCCGCTCTCCCACACCTGCCCTGTCACCCGGCCGGATACCCAACCCACTCCTCTATCGCACCGCACCGCATCTTACCCACCCGCTCCTGTACTCGCGCGCCTTGCTTCGACACGCACCACCCGCCACTGCCGTTCTGATTGTATGCATAGCTTGTCTTCAATGCGCGCGTGCGGGAGGTGTGTGGGGTGCATCCAGCGCGGGAACGCGAAAGGACTGGGAAGGGAAGGGAAGGAAAAGGAAGGGAAGGGAAGGGAAGGGAAGGAGGTCGGGCCCGGATGTGCATGGAATTCCCGCTTCGATTCGAGCTCTCGATCGATCGAGTCGGTCTGTCGCTCGCTGGATCATGCGTTTCACTCTGCCATGGCAGGCTGATAGATCGAAGTCGCCTGAATGCGGGTGGGCGGTCTCAAGCCGGTATCTTCTGGCGCTCGCTGGGCCGATCTAAATTTTGTAGATCAGGGCTACTGATGCCTTCTCGTGTCCTCCGAGAAGACGCAAGCTCTCACCGTCCTGTCAACGTTCCTTGTCTCGACTTTCGAGCCGGGGGCAAGGGCACTCAGGCTGCATATCAAAGTCAACAAGCCTTGCGCAGCGCATGTGCTAGTTCATCTCTTGAGCGCTCCATCGGTCACTCACGCGGGTTTCGCAGTTTCTAGTGTCTGACGAGCTCGCTCACTACCTAGTCACAGCAGTCACGCGGAATACAAGCAGCAAAGACGAGCAGTGCATGCGTTCCGAAACTAACGGTGCGTGCTCGCATGCGAGGAAGAGAGCGTAGGTACTGGGGAGATGCCTAGACCGATAGGCTATGTAGAGGGCAGAAAAAAAAGGTGGGCTAATGGGCGGGCGAAATACGAAAGGGTGCACGATGCGATACACCTCAGTGGCGCCTGAGGCGAAAGGCCGCCTCGCGACGGTGCGCGCGGCGCATGCGCTTGGCCGACACGCCGCTGAGGCACTCGTCAAGGGCCGAATAGCACGCCGTAAAGTCGGCCTCACCACCGGCTTTGGGCTGCGCGGCGGCGAGGCACTGGTTCTTCTCTGCTCGTCGGTAAGTTTGGGGACGAGCAGTAAGTACCTGGTCTGATATGTTATATAACCGGGAGGCTACACTGACCGCTCTGGCAAGTGTTGTAGTCCTTCTGGTCAACCGAGGCGCTGCTGGAGGTCGCAGCAGGCGGAGGCGGAGGTGGTCGGTGCGGCGGCGTTGGGAGCTGGAGGCGGGTATGGGCTCCTCGGTCTGCACGTCATCCTCGTCGTCAGCGGGGCAGCCCGTGGGCTCGGCCGAGGAGGCGGAGGAGGTCGGGGCGGGGGAGGCCGAGCTCGTCTCGGAAGAGGGGCTCACGGCCGGGGTGGTAGCGGCGGCGCTCTGTTTAGGGTGAATGTAGAAATTGCAGGAAACACTAGTTGTTTATAAAGGGGTTTTCAGACAGAAGAACGCACAGAGGAGGGAGCAGCAGCAGGGGCGGCAGCAGACGAAGACGCAGCGCAGCGGCGCTCGAGGAAGGCGCAGCAGCAGAAGAGCCGGCACCGCCGTTGCTGCCGGTGCTAGTGCCGTCCCAGACAGCCGGGCCTGAGCAAATCCTTTATGCGTTAGCACCAGCGTCAAGCCAATAAAAAGTAGTGACTGTCCGAATAGAAAGAAATGGCACGCACCAGGGATCACGTAGGAGGACGCGTCGCTGGAGTACACGTTGAAGAGGATGCCGGGCGTGTCATCGGTGTAAGTCCCGGGGAAGGAGGCGGTGCCGGCCGGAAGGGGGGTGCTGCAGCCGCCGGTGACGGTGATCTGGGAGCAGGACCTGGTGCAGGGGGTTGAAAGATGTCAGCGCTGTGGCGGTTGTGCCTGAACAGGACTCAGGACGACGCACGGGTAGAGCTGCAAAGTTGGGCATATCATAGTTTTCAGAACTGGTTTACCTGGACACCGCGGGCGCTGTTGAGGATATAGGTGTCAGTGGACTGCTGAGCAAATTGTTAGCTCAAGGGGCCCACCTGTTCTGAGAGTACAGCGTGTCGGACTCGTGCAGGGCTGGAGTAGGATTTCCATCAGCATCCTCTATTCAAATCTTACCGAGTTTTGAACATACCAAGGATCTCGACACGCAGGACATAGTCGCCGTCGGCCAGCCCGGCGGGGATCTTGACGTCGTGCTTGCCGCCGTTAGCGATGAGCTAAAATCACCGGCCTTGTCAGCTCTGACCAGAAGGCAAGCAGGGCCTACATATGTCAATAACATACCCTGGTGATCGCCCAGTCCGACCCGTCGTAGCCGTCCTCGGAGATCTTGGTCCAGACGTTGGCGCCGGCAGCCGCGTCGGCGGCGTTGGCGAGGTAGGCAACAATCGGGCCTGATTATTCAGGTCATTATGTCAACTGGTGAGATCTCAACACGTCAACAACTTATAATGGTAAGAAGCGTACCCTTGTGAGACACGTCAATGATGTCGTCGTTGCTGGAAGGATTGGCAGAGAGCGTCAGCGGCGTTGGCCTCTTCCGTGAGACGGGCACCAAGCTCACCGGGTGTTGTGGTACTATAAGGGATACAATAGTAACCAAGTCAGTCAATATGGATCAAAGCCTGCGCGTCCTCCATCTCCACGGAGAAGATCGCAAACTCACCCATTCAGGCTCGATGGTAGAACCTGCAGTGACCGTCAATTGGCCGGATGCCGCGGTCCTGCCCCCAACGTACAGAACTGGGAGTATGGCACAGGTCAGAATGGAGAAGTTCAGGTAACCCCAGAGTGGAAAGACGTACGATGTCGTTGGACGTGAAGTCCTGTGAACAACATCAGTATACCGGCATTCTGTGCGTGCGGTAAGCCGGGACATACCTTGACAGGGTTGTTGTTCGGAGGACTGAGGGTGGGGTTAGGGTCAGCCAGGTATGCAACAGCAAGCAAAAGCGACAAACGTTACGTCCGTATGTACGTCGACTTTGCGGTGTCGTCGGGGCTGACGTTGTCGGCCCTAATATACGAACCTCAACTAGATTAGTTAAACTGCTCAGCCCCAATTGCTCTGAGGCAAATGCACCAGATACCGAAGACGGGCGCGTGAGCGGAAACCGTGGAAGTGAGCGTGGCCGCGCCGACCACGGCGGTGAGAGCGAAGTGCATTGGTGCAGAAAGAAGCGAGGGTGTTGGTGAGAGTGTGATTGAAAGTTTAGTAACTGTGCCCGCCAACATTCAACAGCTGCAAACAGTAACTCCCGCCACCCTGTGTACTCACAAATGTCAACCGGTGGCGAAAATACTTGAAAGGAGCAGGAAGATCGAGTGGGAGACGATGCAGTGACGGGTGAGAGACGAGCGGAGTGCGGCGACCGATCTTTATACTGCGCGCTGTATGCGCCTCAGAATCAGAGCCATCTGGGCCAGCTGGGCGGGTATTCGCCATGGAGCTGTGACTCGTGGAGTACGGCCGGACCATCCCAACCGCGGTGCAGAAAGTAAGTCGGGGCAGGGCAGGCAGCGGATGTGCCTGAAAGTATGCCAGGCACTCGCTTCGCAGCATAGCTCGAACGTCTCAAGCGCGCATCGACACATGGTTTTAGTTTGGCAGGGAGACTGTACAAGGCATCGAGAGAATACAATGTGACTTCTTTTTCGTGGTTCTGTAGGCCCCCTAGGGGCCCTATGCAGTGCTTGGGCCGCGAGATTCGCAGACACTCTCGCGTTGCACGGGTAAGGCGAACAACACCGATGCCCTTTGTCACATCGAGCTCGGGGAGGGGGGACACGTAGCTGGCAAGGAGCACAACGGGAAGCCTGGGGGAGCAAATCCATACTCATTGCAATGTTCTGAAATTGGCGTAGGGAAATGTCCGTCATTGCATAAGGACGCCAAGGACTGTTGGGCAAGGTCTCGCCGCCAGCTTGAGGCTGTTATGCGGGTTCGTTATACTGAACCTAACACTTTCTGACCAGCAAACCCATAGTGATCTCACGGCCGTCTTTCACGAAACTCGAGGCTTTGCGAGGCTGTACGATTAGAGGCGGAGTATATACCGTGTTTGGGTGCAGCAGCCTGAGTGCATTGCCTGCGCCCATCACCTCAACAGCTCCCGGAGATCGAACTGCATGCACTCGGAGACTTGAGGTCAATTCAGGGGGCCGAAGGATTGGACTTCACTTTGACAAAGGCTTTTTGACCCTTAGGAAGATGGTGCGTTTGAAAGACTACATGAGAGAAGTTCCGTGAGGGCGCTGGCTCGCAACCATCAACAGGAAAGCATTTTTTGTGGCTCTTTCGAGTGTCCTGAGGAAAGTCAAGTGCTGTATCTTTTGAATACCCACACGAGCGTACCCCGGGCCGCCTTCGTCAGTGAGCATTAGGAAACAGTGTGAAACAGGGCCACACTCGCAGGTTGCAGCTCCCTGCACCACACGGAAGTTATAGTCATGACTGAAAATCCCGGCAAAAGAATGGTCTTCGCGAACTTCAGTAACTGTACAGGTACTATTCTAGACCTTGGGCACATGAGACGGGTAGTTCTATGGGACCCGTCTTGGGTCCGACAGCACTATGTCTCTTCCGCGCACGGGTTCATGGCAGATTGAGTACCACAAAATAAGGGTCTTATAAGAAAATCAAATTCCAGAGGACTGAGTCTTCGTAGTGCCATCCGAATGAAGACGTTGGGCAGAGAAAGAGTGGCAATGCAGCTTGGCTGCATCGCCGACAACCGGGGGAGACCGAATTCTCATTGACCGAAAGACCTCAGCGGCTGCTGCCGCTTCTTGGGCGTCTTCTCTCTTCGTCTCGTCCGACCTCCATCCACCTAATTCACGCTATGTCCTTGCGTCTCCTCCGTCCACGCGCAGCACCCCAGTTCCTGCGCTCGTTCTCCACCTCCCCCACCGCTCTCGCCGATGCCCCCGCCCCCGCCGCCGTGAATGCCGCGGCGCCGACAGCAGCGACCAACTCTCCCCCGCCCGCGACGCCCGCGACGACCGAGCTGCCGAAAGAGAACCCGCTAGCCGCCAAGTACACGCCCCCGGTCGCGCCCTTCCACCAGATCGTGCAGCGCACGGCGGAGCTGCCGTCCGAGCGCGTCAAGGTCAACCCGAGCCACGGCCTGTTCCGCTTCTTCGAGAAGCGCCCGGAGGGCGAGGGCGTCTACTCGTCCTTGCCGACGTCGGCTGTTGAGGGGAACGGAGGTGCGTCGGTGATCTCGCTTTCAGCTTCTGCAAGGTGCGGGAGGAGGAGGACTGATGGAGCTGGGAACGCAGGTCGCAGTTGGAGGGCCGCGGAGCTCCGGCTCAAGAGCTTTCAGGACCTGCACCGGCTGTGGTACATCCTTATCCGGGAGCGTAACCTCCTCCACAGCCAGCTGGAGGAGAGCCGACGACTGGAGATCGACATCAAGAACGACACGGCCGTAGGCGCCAAGCTGCACCGTGTCCGTCTCTTCTCCATTCCGACTGCATCCCGCTCACACGACGTATACCCGCTCAGGTCCGGAAATCCATGGCCCGCATCAAGTTCGTTCTCTCGGAGCGCAGGCACGCGCTCGAGAAGGCTCAGGCGGCTCGCGCCTTCCCGCCCGTGGAGCCGGACGACTCGCTGGGCGAGGAGGCGGAGCTCGCGGAGGAGGGTGCAGCAGCGGAGGCGGCTGAGAAGGAGAAGGTCGTGTCATAGACGGGGATCATGGACCATTGCAGCGGTGCGCCTTTGCATTTATGCGGTGCGGTTTGGTCTGCGATCACATTTCGGCGGACGACAAGCGCATTTCGAGCTCGTCGCGCTCTGGCTCCGATCAAAAGCTCAGTCGCGGGACTGACCTATGCCCGGTTACAACGCGGCTATTGTGCCCATCACTGATCCCGCACATGGCCGCGGGATACTTCCCTGGCCCCCCGGTTCGCGAACTTGCTCCTGCGTCTCATTCGAGTTCCACTTCGATATGCCATCAACTCCTTCGCGCTCTTACCAGCGTTCGAGTAGCACTCGTGGTTCTTAACTATTTATTATGTGTTCGCCCTTCACGACTGCTTCCTAGTCGCTTTTTCATCAAGTGCCCACCTCGATCTTGATCGTATCACTCAGCTCAATGGACGCGTCCGGCGCGCTACCTGGCGTATCGCTTGCATGGCATCTCTACCTTCGAAGTCGAGCTCGGCGGACGCATGGAGGCCGGCGCGCTTGCGCTACTTTTCAATTTCCATTTGAAGCTCTTGGCCGAGCTTGACATAAACGACCTAGCTTGACATAGGCATTGAAGCTGAAGGTACAACGAGTAACCTCAGTTCTTACAACATTCCTGTCCTCCGCAGCATGCTTGAAGACGCGTTGGGTTGAGACGTCGTCTGGGCAAGAGGGAACGCTGCTGCCCCAGTGCAACGCTAGTTGGTGCGAGGTGACCGTACAGTAAGACAGTCAGAAAACACGTGAACAGAGGGTTTCCTGAAGGTCCTCCGTCTTTCGGTTGAGGCTGGTCGGATGCCTCCTCGCGCTGAAGCAAGCCATCGCACGCGTGTGCAGCGCACTCCCACCAACGAGTAATCTCAAGGTATGCTTTCCAAGAAGTACAATGCGGCGTGTAATTACAGCTCCAAAGTCCCGACCGCTCGCCCGAGCTCTCCCACAACCGCGTCCGCGCTCCTGCGCTCCTCCCAACGCCTGCGGAGCGCACCGACCTGCGGCATAGGGCGCTCGCCAAGCTTGCCGGTGCGCACGAATATCTGTGCATCGAGGAAGAATGAAAGGTCAAACAATGGATTGAGCATCGGACAAAATAAAACGCACGTCGCGGATGAAGAGCAGAAAGTCTGCCCATTTCAGGTCAGGGTTGGGCGCAAGACGGGAGACGAGGAGGTCGAGGCGGTAGAAGGCGTCGAAGTTGCCGAGCATGCTGAATCCAAGACTGTATGAGTGATCAGGCTCGTCGAATACATTGACAAAGCAAACGCACGGATTTTCTGCCTGTTGCTGCGCCCAAGCAGCCATGATGATTTTCTCCGCCGGCCGAAGCTGTCGGAAACCGATAAATAAGATGTACAGCGTGTGGTCAGTCGGTGGAGTGCAACGCACATGTAGATGAGCAACACCCTGCCCCGGTTACAGCAAGCTCAGCGCCCGTTCCAAACATCAAGAAGGGAGGAAACAAAAGGCACCCGTTCGATCATCTCCCTTAACCACGCGTATGACGCCGGGTCGTCGTCCTCATGCAGCGTGTTCGGGTCAGGCACGACCCTGCGCAAGTGCCAGTCGACGAGGTCCGTCGCAGCGTCCAAAAGCGCCGGCCGTGGCCAATCGACCGTCTTGAGTTCCACCGGCGCCATCGCAGCCCCCCGCACCGCCGGTTGTGGGGCCTTGCGCGACCGCTTGTCGCGCGGGAGCTGCTTGTCCTTCACCCGAAGATCGGGACCGCTCGCACTGGCATGCCGCCGGAGAGGACGCGCGGGCGTCGCGGCCTCAGCGTCGACGTCCGAGTCGAGCTCGGGCGACGATACGCGGATGCGCCGTATGTTGCGCGAATACTCTGACCGCGGTGGGGGCGGTGAAGAACCGTCCGACTCGCGCTCAGTCTCGGACGCTATGTTGATGCGCTCGGTCGCTTGGACGAGCTCAGTCGTCATAGAGACTTTGAGAGGTGGACGGGTGGGAGAGGGCGCAAGTGCGCGCGGGTGGACGCGGATGACGAGGATGTTGACACGATGAGAACGCGCCCGCTGAGCCCGCCATGCCCGGTCAAAACGACTACTATATCCGCACTCTGACAACGTACCTTTGAGGGGAGCAGCGTAAAGCGCAGGTGCGCATGCGCCTCCTCCAGGTGCTCCCGCAGTCGCTCCGTCGATCCGAAGTCTCCGTAGACGGGACAGCACCAGCAGCGGTGGCCGAGGAGGGCCGACGTCCACTGCGCGCCGTCGAAGCCGGGTACCTCCAAGTCGTACTTGACCACCGGCGTGCGAAGTTGCTCGGATACCTCGAGCAGCTCCTCGTAGTTCTCGAACGCCGGGATGCGTGCCTGCTTCAGCCGCGCGGGCCCGACCGGCCCATCGAGGCGCCAGCGGAAGCGCGTAAACACGAGGTTGAGCGACGTCGTGAGAGGGGAGGACCAGCGCGATTCGGTCGCGTCCGGAGCCCAGGAGCCGGTTCCGGAGTTGAGAAGCGACAGCGTGTAAGACATCTCGGCGCTCGATGAACTCGTCAGGCTTATGCGGATGGATGCGGACGTTGGACGAGGGGAGGTGACGGAGTCGTGAACGGGAAGTACGAGGCAGACAGGAGGGTCGAAGAAGAGGTTGGCGTTCAGGCTTGTCCGCGTCGACACTGGAGCGAAGACTTCTCTGTTGTCGAGCGGCTTCTGAAGTTGGAGAATGTATTTCAGATGGCAGCAAGGCGGAGGTTGGAAAGCACGTTGCTTACTTTCTGGACGCTGACATGCACCTTCAAGATGTCTCCTTGACGGACAGGCACATGCGATCCAGTGCTCTCGAGCCCGTTGAGGTCAATCTCGATCTGCCGCGAGCAACGGCTGTGTGTTCCCGTCGCAGTGTCAGCTCGCTTTTGCAAAAACGTTGTCCAAGGTCTATCAGCTCACCTTGTTTCAGCATTCGCCTCTTCCTCCTCCCGCCTCGCCAGCAACCCATCCAGAGACTCCTTCCTCCTAGCGGCCGGCGGCAGTGGAGCTCGACTCTGCGCGCCGTCGCGCCCATCACGGGCGGCGCGATAATTGCGGCTCAGGAAAGAGGGCAGAGCCCCGCGCCGCCTAGACGTGCCGAGGAGTGCATCGAGCGCGGGATGGAGGAAATGCTTGATGTAGAGCTTCTGCGCCTCGGTATGCGGGTCGGATGACGGGGGAAGGGGAGGTGACCGTGCACGGCGTGGACGCTTCTTCGTCACAGTCGCCTCGTCAGAAGACCACGCGGACCCGTCAGACTGCGAGCACCTCCAGATTTCAGCAGCCCCAACAGGGATTGTGACAAGGAGCGCACCTCGTCGCTGTCTTCGTAACTGGGTTGCACCGCCGCCGTCATTCGCGCCCCTTTCCGCTTCCAAGGAGCGGTTTTTCTCGCCGCCTTTCCCGCCATCACCTTCAACCTCTGAGAGGGCAGGGACTTTTGCGGACTCGGATGGTCATCCGGTTTCTGCACGCTCAACGGCGCACCCGCCGCCTTGTGTGCAAGCGTCGTCGTCCGCCCCGCTGCATGGGCGCGGGGGCGCCTCGGCGTTGCGAGGGCGGGAGGACCCATCGTCTGGTCTTCGGGCGGTCGAAAGAAAGGACACTGGTGCGGTTCTCCGCCAACGCCGGCGCGAGTGACGATGTGGTCGTTCTGCTTGTACGAAGGGCGAAGGGGTGCGGGACGGGATCGAGGAGTCGCTTGGGCGGCCGTCATGGACGCCCGAACACCCGCGCGAGAAGGACTCGCGAGAGCCTGAAGAAGCATGCAAGTGCCATTTCAGCACTATGGATTGATGACGGTGCGATGTGACTGTTGGAGCGATGTTCGAACGCGATGCATGGAGAGGTAAGTAAGGTTGCTGTAGCGCGCCGGCCTTCCTTGTACTCAATCTCTTTTCCAATCCTCACGCAAACCAACCCAAATAAGTTGAAAAAGTAGATCCAGCTCACCTTCCCTGTCCGCCCCGAAGTGGTCCCCACTCCACCATTCGGCCGCACCCCCGCGCGAGCCTGAGTCCCAGGACGTTGTCAGTGGTCTTCGCCCTCGTCCCCAGTTGTGGGCGCCGCACCAAGCGAGAGTCGACGATCTCGACATCTGAATCGCTGTCCTCCGACATCCGAGAGACGAGCGAATGAGCTGGAACAGGTCAGTGAGCGAGAAGCAAGTGAGGTGTACGCGGCCAAGAAACGAGCGCGAGACCGATGACGGAAGACGCATCGTCGACGCGTGCATTGGCGTGCAAGGAAGGGGTTTCTTTTCTCGTGGCCTCACCAATAGCTGATCTTCTTTCGCTCATTCTCGGTTTACCCCTACTATTCTGATTTACGCAATCCGCGCTTACATAAGGCACATCAAAGGCGCATCAACCGTTCTGAGCCAACGGCAAAGTACAACAAAACAGCGATGCATCGATCGGCGCGCTGGAGCCATGCAAACCTCCCATCCCCGCTCACCCTCGCTCCAAGCCCCCTCACGCCGCCGGCGTCGCGGCGCCCACGGCCTTTGGCATCTTGCGTGAACCCGCGTTGAGCTCTTGCAGATCCTCCTTAGAGAAGTAATGCGGGGCCTGTGAAGGAGCGCCGTCAGTTTGTCGTTGCGCTGCTTCTAAGTCGAGAAATGCACTCACCACTTCGATCAGCCACTCGCTCTTGATTTCCATCAATTGCCTGTGGGTCCAAACGTCGAGTCAGCTCCTTCGCTTTCAAAGTAAGAAAGACGGGAAGGGGGAGAGCGAAACGCACCGCATGTACTCCTTCGACGTCAACACGAGCTCGTAGTAGAGCACGAACTTCGGCGGCGGCTGGGCGTTGAAGAGCGAGCTAGACGGGTGGAGGTGGACGGTCTGGTTCGTCTTAAGCGTGCGGTACCCGCCGCCCTTGTCCATGCGTGCCTGATCACCACAAAAAGACAGGTCAGGCGACAGCCGGGCGACAGAGACGCGAAACGAGAAGAAAGACGCACCGTGTTGTAGAAGTACCCAGCTAAAAGCGCTTTCTGAATCGGCACGATGTCGTTCGAGTTCTCGGCGGCCTCAACGTAGATCTCGACGCGCTCGCAGAGCCCCGCGAGCTGGTCGCGGATGTCGCGGATGCGGCTGAGGACCTTGAACTGGACGAACTGTTTGCACGGAACCCCCACACATCAGCTTCGTGTCTCGCGTGTCAAGGGGAAAAGAAGGGAGAGACGCACGTTCTCGTAACACCACTGCTGCGAGTAGCCCGTCTCCTGCCACTGCTCCCAGATGTTGAGGAGCATGAAGTGGTCCCCGCCGGGTCGGACGAAGTTCGCGCGCGCTTTGTCGGCGTGCATCTTCTTGTCCTTGGGCCGGAAGAAGAGCGACGACGACTCGGATAGCATCGAGATGATTGAGAGAACCTGACGACAAAGCACGGCGTCAGCGCAGGCGCTACGTCAGAGCAAGACGCAGAGCAGGTGAGACGGAACGCACCTCCTCCGTGCAGTGGTACTGCTCGCTCGCCAGAATCGCTTTGCTGAGCATCGGGTCAACGGGGAACTCGGCCATGCGGCGGCCCATCTTGGTTAGTTCGCCCTTGTCGTTGAGCGCGCCGAGGGCGTAAAGGAGCTCAAGCGCACGGACGAGCGTCTCGCCGGGCGGGGGGTCCATGAAGTCGAAACCTATGAGGTCGTTGATGCCGAGCGACTTGAGCATGAGCACGACCATGCCGAGATTCGTCCGCTGGATCTCGGGCACCGTCGACTCCTCCAGCTCGTTCCCGTACGCCCACTTCGTGAACAGCCGGAAACACTTGCCCGGCCCGACACGACCGGCGCGACCGGCGCGCTGCTTGGCTGCTGCGCGGGAGCACTGTGGCGAAGGGGAGATTCAGCATCATTCGCTTCGGCACGGCCGGCAACGAGACAGAAGACCAACCGGAGTGACGACGAGAGAGGACATGCCCGTCCGCGGGTTGTACGCGTTCTGCTTGACGAACCCCGGGTCGATGACGAACACGACGCCGTCGATGGTGATAGACGTCTCGGCGATGTTGGTAGCCAGGACGACCTGCACGCACACACACTGTCAGACCCCTCCCCTCGCACAGCTCGAGATTCAACGCACCTTCCGCGCGCCTTCCGGCGTAGGCTCGAAGATCTTCGCCTGCATCTCGCTAGGCAAGTTGGCGTAGATTGGGCAGACGATGAGCTCCGCGACCTTGTTCCCTAATGCGCGCGCCGTCTCGGTGATGTTTTCGGCGGCCGCCTCGATCTCGTCTTGGCCCTGTTGACGGAGTCGCATTCTCAGCTTCTGCGCTTGGCCGAGGACGGAGGAAAAAGTGAAGGGACGCACGGTAAGGAAGACGAGGATGTCGCCCTTGGGCTGGGTCGTGTGGATCTGGAAGACGGTCGTCACCGCCGCGTGGAGGTAGTTGGCTTCGGGCTGGGGCGTGTAGTGGATGTCGACGGGGTACATGCGACCGGGAACTATGAAGCAAATGATAGCATGTCAGATGCACCGCGGTATATAGGAAGATGAAGAGGAGCGGCGAAGACGCACCGTTGAAAATCGGGGCATCGTCGAAGTACTCAGAGAACTTCTCGGCGTCCATGGTCGCGGAAGAGATGAGGAGCTTGAGGTCGGGGCGGAAGCGGGCGATATCCTGTGGGAGAGATCAGGGATGAGTTACGACTGAAGAAAGAGAAAAGCAGATAACCGCGAAGACGCACCTTGACCAGGCCGAACAGGATATCCGTGCTGAGCGTGCGCTCGTGCGCCTCGTCGATGATCAAGCACGAGTACCCGGCGAGATCGGGCTCGGTCAAGAACTCGCGGAGGAGCATGCCGTCGGTCATGTACTTGACGACGGTCTTGTCGCTCGTGCAGTCCTCGAAGCGGATCGAGTAGCCGACCTCGTAGCCGAGCTTGACGCCCATCTCCTCCGCGACGCGCGCCGCGACGGACATGGCCGCGACGCGGCGCGGCTGCGTGCACCCGACCTTGAGCCCGCCCTTCGTGTACCCCGCCTCGTGCAGGAACTGAGGCAGCTGCGTCGTCTTGCCCGATCCGAGCTCGGCGCAGACGACGACGACTTCCACGTCCTGTCTGCGCGCAAGGTCGCGTACGAGCGCGAGCTCGCCGCGGCGGAGCGCGTGGAGAAGGCCCGCAGTGGCGGCCAGGCCAAGAAGAGCGCAGGCGCGGTGGTGGATCCTGGAAGGGCGGCGCTGAACGGCGTGCAGGGCCAGGTGAGGAAGGAGGAGAAGCCGAAGAAGGAGAAGAAGGTGGTCGCTTTCTGAGGGGGCCCGCTTCATGCATCTTTTGGGTCGTAGTTCTTTGCTCTCACCTGTCGAGTGTAGACTTGCTGCCCCGGCCCACCCAGGTGCCTTCCGATACTCCGTGCAAAGACTCGGTGGGTCTTGGTAGGCGCCACGTTTGTTCTCGTACCTTTCAGAGTGGCGTACGATGGCTTCAATACATAGATTTTTCATTGGAGAATGGTTTGAAAGGCCAACGCCGGATGAAGACGGGCTGCCCCTTCAGAGCAGTGGCTCAGGGGCCGACACTCTGGGCAGCGCTGCTCTTTCCGCTGAACGTCTTCCTTCGTCCGTGTCCATTCTTCCCTCGAAGCTCCTCACTCAGTCTCGCACGACATTGTCTGCTAGAGCGCTTGCCTAACTGGGGAAACGAGCACCTAAGGGGAAGACGTCGTAGTTGATAGGTACAGTATGCACAAGCGTCCTGCACCCCGGACGCCGGCTGCAGCTGCCGACTGAATCGATCGCTGTCCAGTGTCGACCGCGTCTTCATTGTCCAACTGTTTCACTCGCACATCTCCATACTTCTGCTTGCTCCTGCACATCTTTTACTCTTGACCTCGGAATCCACCTCGAACAATCATCGTAGCAGGCCATCCTCCTGATATCCTGTGATGTTCCGCCCTCAAGCTCAAGTGCGGCGTCCACGCACATCGACTCGACCGCCGAGACTCGCCCGTCGACCTCAACCTCACCCTCGACATTCACGTCCTGGTCGACGCCCTCGCTGCGGGCGCCCTCGCGTGCGTCCTCGCTCCCGTCGACAGTGAGCACGTCGACAAAGCAACTCCGCCTCGTCCTCTTCCCGCCCGCGCGGTGCCCGCACACCGGCCAGGCCCAGTTCGCGCCCGGCGACCCGCTCCACGGCCTCGTCGAGCGCCTGTCGTCCAGACCCTCCTCCTCTTCCTGCGCCTCTTCCTCAGACGCAGGCGAACTGACAATCCAAGTGCGTTGTCGACGCTCGGCACCC
>JTLS01000693.1:0-14803 GCA_000826855.1 Basidioascus undulatus
GAGGAGGGCACCGAGGTCCCGCCGCTGTTCCTCCGGCACCCGGTGCTCGCGGAGAAGTGCTACCAGCTCGTGTACCAGCTCTGCACGGCGGACCTGACGAGCGGCGCGACGCTCCGCTACCTCCGCACGCACGAGGACTTTTTCTACCGCCAGCTCTGTGCGCTCCCGTCCAAGGCGGCGCCCATCTCGCGCGGCATCATTGGCGAAGTCGTTTACTCGGACGGCACCAGCCTCGTTACGACCTGCAACGCGCTCACGGCGTTCCTCCGCTTCCGTGCCTGGCTCCTCGACGCCGTCGCGTTGGAGCTCCATGCACTCACGAACGCCGGGCAGACGCAGCGCTCGGGCCGGCTCGTCGACGTCCTGTTTGCGGACTCGCAGTCTACCTCGGCGGACGAGGGCGCGCCGTTCAACGAGCTGGGCGCGAGCGCGTTCGGCGAGCCGGCATTCGAGCAGCCGCTCGTCAAGATGCTCGATCTCCTCAGCAGCCTCGACTTTGAGTGGCAGGACAGCATCGCGGACGTCGACCTGAAGGTGACATTCTTCGCCGGACTCGACTTTTCGCCCTGCCTCCGCGTCGACGAGCACGGCTGCCAGATCTTCGACTTCCGCGCGCTCATCTCGGTCCTCGGCACCGCGCGCAGGCACCTCCAGCGCCAGGGCGCGATTGCGAGCCCGTCCCAGCAGGAGCAGGTCAAGGTCGAGACGCGCGCAATCCTCGAGAAGTTCGCGGTCGAGAACCACAGGCGCGAGATCCACCACGCCCGGCACACCAACCTCGAGGCCTGGCGCCGCGTGCTCGACATCACCCTCACCAAGTGCTTCGACCACCTCCGCGCTGACCGCCGCGAGGGCGTCCTGCTCGACATCCTCCAGGCGCTGCTCCCGCGCCTGTCCTCGCCCGACACTGCGCCCGCGACCGCCGAGCTCCTCTGCGGCGCCGTGCTCTCGCTCATCACCAAGCTCCGCCAGGACAGGCACTACCAGTCGATCGTACAGTCCGTCGATGATGACGACGCGTCCAACCTCCCTGCGGACCGCCTGCTCGCCATCCTTCGCAGCGTGGTCGAGAGCATCCTCCGCCCCGGAACGACGGTCCTCATCCGTGGCAACCTCTACTCGGTCCTCCTCAACTACTTCCAGCTCGCCACGCCCAGCCGCGTCTCGGAGGTCGCGCTCGACTCGGCGTCCCTCGTCGGGTCCCGCATCGAGGACGATCTTGTCTCGCTCGACGGCGCGAGCCGCACGACGGCCGAGCGCTCGGCGAAGCGCACCCCGCTCGAGCTCGGCACGCTTGCCATCCTCGGGGGTGTTGCGGATAAGCTCGTCCCCATCATTTCGCGAGATGCAGTCGACGGCGCACTCGTCTGGCGCACCGTCGCGTTTACGGCGCTCGACGCGCTGGCGGACCTTGCCAGCCTCGAGCGCGTGAACCGCGTCTTGACCGTCCTCAACAAACATGGGTTCCTCCGGACGTTCGTGCAGTCCATCAAAGACTCGGAAGACGAGCTGCTGGCGGTTCTTCAGCATGATCCGGGTTCGTCTTATTTTCTAGCCTAGGTCCCCTCCGTTGTTTATGCTAACACGTACCCCGTCCGCCTCAGAGTCGTTGAACGCTCTCTACGTCTTCGAGGCGAAGCTCGCCCTCCTCATCCGTCTCGCCCAAGACCGCGCGGGCGGCGAGAAGCTCATGGACGCGCGGGCGTTCGATGTCCTCGCGCAGTGCGACTACATCGGCGCGAAGCCCGACCAGGAGCCGTCATTCATGGGTATATCGTTTTTTCGCCGCTACGGGTCGGGCGTTTGACTGACAGCGTCGCCCCGCCCAGACTATGACTCCTTCCTTCCGCCCGCTATCGAGCGCTACCACCAACTCCTCCTCCCCTCCCTCCAACTCGTCGTCGCCTGCCTGTCCAGCATCGGCCCGGCTTCCACCGCCGCTACTCGTCAAGTAAGACCTACCGCCCGCGCTGATATGTCGACTCCGCTGACTCATGTTCCTACCCCGCAGGCCCTGGGATTCATCTCCTCCCACCGCGAGACCATCCTCGAGCTGCTGCGCGACAACCCTCCCATTGTCCCTCTGTCCACCGTCCGCGAGCATGGCTTGCTCGTCGCGCTGGTTCACCACGTCTCCCCGCTGGTGGGCGTAGACGACGTGGTGCGTTCTGTCGGCCAATCCCCTTCCTCGCCCTCACAGCTGACTCGTTCTGCGTTCACAGCTCTCTCCCACTGGGTTCGGCGCGTTCCACACAGCGCTGCTCTCCCTAGCGCCGCGCTACCTCACCCGCTCCTCCTGGCAAGAACGGATCACACCATTCAGTGATGCGGAGAGGGAAGACGCCCAGACGCTCTCCAACGGTGAGCCAGTCTCTGAACCATATACGTGCGAACCAAGCTGACAGCCCATTTTTTAAAGACCTCGGTGTCGAGAAGACGCGCTTCGCTGTCGCCGCTGAGAGGGCAGTGGAGAACGTCAACGAGTGGCTAGCTGTGTACCTGACGGCGTTCACGGAGGGTCGTGGTGAGATCCCATCACGCCGTATACTTCGAGAAGCAGCGGTACACTAACTCGCGTATGTTCAGGTGCAGGCTCGAAGAACTTCCGCCCCGTCTTCGTTCCGGTCATCCCCTCGGCGCGCGATGGCGAGGTCGCTCAGACTGGTAAGCTAGCATCGCTTGCGATAGAAGTATAAAAGCGCATTCGCTGAACTGGGTACACAGCCTCTGCGCCGTCATTGGGCCAGGTCCTCGTCGCTCTGCGCGAGACAACCGCATCGCTGACGGCAAACCTGGATGATTACCGCGAGCTCGCCTTCAAGCTCGACAACCTTGACACCATCCCGGCGGACGAGCTTGATGAGGTACGTAGCAGCTAGCCAATGTCATTGTAATTCAGGTGAACGCCCTCTGACATCTCGCTCTTCCTGCTTTCAGATTGTCAAATCCACGGGCGTGGACTTCCTCCAGGACCTCAACCTCCCACAACGGCAGCACCTCGCGCACCAGGAGCTCACCAAGGCAACGACCGCGCTGCGACAGCGGATAAAGGCTCGCCTGTGTACGTAACATCCCGCTGTGCAATTTCTGCCTTGGTTCTTGCGCTGACTCCATTGGTTCGGTAGCCTACCTGGAGATGCTGCTCCTGCTCGTGTGGCGCCACCTCGACTTCTACCTCCGGTCGTACGCGCCCGAGCTCCGCCGATCAGACGGCGGGTTCAGTAGCTTCGACTCGCCGCTCCGCGCATCTGTCTCTACACGCGGCGGCGCGCGTGCGTTCGCGCACACTGACCCGGAGACGCTTGCGCGGGAGGTGAAGGCGCTGCTGCAGCCGACGCTGGCGAGGCTGGAGGGTGTCGAATGGGTTCGTCTTCTTCTTGTTTGACCTACACCGCATTAGATGCTCACGGGCCGGATCACCTGTTGCACAGAGCCTGGAGATTGTCGGCAGTGACTACCGCTCGAGGCAGGCGTACCTGCAGATCGTTGTGCGGAGACTACGCGAGGTTGTGGAGCTTGAGGCGAGCCCGAAGCCGGACGAGATGCAGGAGGCGTAAGGGGAACATGTGTGTGTATTGATGCAATTTTATCGCGTACCTAGTAAATGGCAGCGTGGCTCGAAGTCGTGCTGATTTCAAAGCTCCACCTTCACTCGGACGTCGTTGGGGCAAAGCTCATCGTCAATGCGCGATCGGACACTTCTCGTTCCGTAGTACTGGCGCTAAAAGTTATTCTATAATGTTTACACTGCAGACGCCTGGCACAGTGTGCGCCGGAGATCTCACTCTGGCGACTTCACCGAGGCGAAACTCACGCACAAAGCGACAGTCCTTGTCGATTATGTTTTCCATCTTTCAAAATTCTTAACAGTTGTATCTGAGCCAGTCACACCTACATACAAGTTCTGCTATCGCAGGTCGCAGGTAGGTGTTGCGTTTCGTACTCTGGCTGTTAGTTGGCTGACAGCGCCTCATGCGGCGCTCAGTTGAGCGCTCGCCCTCTGACGCGTACGGGTCCTCACAGGCATCGATATCAATATAGAATCAATTGCTTCCGCATGTAAGTACGATGTTTGAATGCTGCCCTTTTCTGTCGGCAGGCAGAAGAGGTCATTTATTGAGAGTCTGAATCAGTTCCATCGGCTCCATCCCTCCACCCTCAGGCCCTGTACCAGAGCGCGTGGGACCTCGACTTCGTCCTCTCTCCCCAGTTCTTACCCTTCCGATTCTGCACCTCCCATACTTCCAACCAAAGCGTACGTCGACCGGGTACCACTCGGCCCCACCTACGGTGGAGTGAGCCGCCTGACGATCAACCTGCTTGTCACACAGTCTCGCTCTTCATGCATCATGTCATCCGCGAACCTCCCTAAGACGTACAAGGTCGCCCAGATCAAGGAGAAGGGCGGCGACTTCCAGCTCATCGACGTGCCGCTTCAGATGCCCAAGGATGGTCAGGTCCTGGTCAAGGTGCGTGAAGATAGCACGTCCGCGAGCATGCTGGGCGTCGCTGATCGCTGAGCGCGACTGTGACTGCAAGTCCTCGCTTGCGGTGTCTGCCACAGGTGAGACTCTCGCCGTCCATACTTTTTTACAGTGACTACAGGTCAAGTTCGAGGCTATGCCGGGCATTCTTCCCCACATCCTCGGCCACGAGATTGTCGGCGAAGTCGTCGCCGTACCCGACTCTGAGAAGCTCTAGAAAGGTGCGCTTGAACTCTTAATCAATCGAATGGGTTATTTTGATCGCTGCTTACCATCCGCTGTCGCGTTTCACAGTCGGCCAGCGCGTCGGCTCAGGCTGGCAAGGCGGCCACTGCCACGCCTGCCGCCGCTGCAGGCGCGGCGACTTCGTCACCTGCGAGAACGAGGCCGAGAACGGGATTTCGCAAGACGGCGGCTGTACGTATACGTTCCCTGCGGGAACTCGACACTATCTTTCAAAGGGGACGGCGTGGCTGCGCTCTCCCCTGACTCGATCGACGATGCGACATAGACGCCGAGTACGCGACGCTCCGCTCGGAGGCACTCCGTTCCGTCCCTGAGGATCTGAAGCCGGAGAAGGTCGCACGCTTCTTTGTGCCGGTGAGTCTTGGATTAAGGCGAGAAGATGTGGAGGAAGACGGGCCTGAGGCGGGATGAGGCTCGCTGAGCGCCTCGCTTCGCAGGTGTCACTACCTACAACAGGTGCGTACGTTACGAGCTGAGGAGTGCGGAAATCCACCGCTGAAACTGCAGACTGCCCCGACCAGCCTCCGGCACATGGATGTTCATCCCGGCGACCTCGTAGCCGTCAGGGTATTGGCAGTAAGTCTTACATCAATCGACATCCTACATCCAAATTGCTCGTTCTGACACCCCCCCCGGAGGTCTCAGCCACCTCGCGCTGCAGTACGCGCGCGCGATGGGCTTCCGCGTCGCCGCGCTGTCGTCCTCCGGCTCGAAGGAGAAGCTTGCGCGCGCGCTCGGCGCGCACGAGTACATCGAAGGCCCGAAGGTCGACCAGGCCGACGCGCTGCAGAAGCTCGGGGGCGCCAAAGTGGTGATCGCAACCGCGCCGCACGCTGATACCATTAAGTCCCTCACCCCCGGCATCGCCGTCGATGGCACTCTGCTTGCGCTGGCAGTTGGCGACGAATTCCCCGTGCAGCCTATCCAGATGATCTAGACGGTCGACTGGACTGTATGTGCTGATTGGATGCTCAGGCCTTCGGGATCGGCTACGGACTCGGAGGACACGATCAAGTTCAGCCAGCTTGAGGTGATCAAATGCCATGTCTCCACCTTCCCGCTCTCCAAGATCGTTCAATGCTATGACGGAGAACACCGCGTGCTTCCGCTGTAAATTACTTGAATATCTATCCGCAATGTAGAAGATGTGTCGGTGGCATGGTAATTGATGAAGCAACGATGATGAAACGAGGACTGCCATTTGCGTCGCTGAGCAAAAGCAGTACTTGCCTCATTTCCGCCCAGCTTGCCTTTGTCAAGCACGCCACTTTCGATACCTTAACCAAATACCTGAACACGGCGGTTCTGTCATGAGTTCTACCGGCCCTGGAGAGGTCGACCGAAGAATTGGTGAAGCTAGTGCACCTCTCACCGCCCCAAACATGCTCTCCATCAAGCAAGCATTTTTAAAAGGCCTGTGTGTGTAATTCAGGCGGTTCGTTAAGAGCACGACTGCAGAAAACAAGAGAGAAAACGGCTTTGGAGTTGCTCGGAAGCCAGCCGACTCGCTCAGCTCAGCGCGACCTTGCGTCATTTCATTGGAGAGCGCCGCTCGGCCTTCGCGCCCAACTCTTTCTCTCCCCTTCCATCTCAACATCCATCTAGCACACGCTCAGTCTCTCAGACTCTCTTCATCGTCACCCATATTATCACCATAACGATCAAAATGCTGTCCGCTGCCCGCACCACTTTCTCCCGTGCCATCCCCGCGGCCACCCGCGGTCTCGGGGCTGGCTCGCGCGCGAAGCACACCCTCCCCGCCCTTCCTTACGAGTACAACGTGCGTTTCGAGGTCTTCATCCTAGGGAATCCGTCCAGGACTTAATGTTGATTCTCTCTTGGGTTTTGGCGGGTAGGCGCTCGAGCCCCACATTTCCGGCCAGATCATGGAGCTCCACCACTCCAAGCACCACCAGACGTGAGTGAAGCAATGTTTGGGCGGCAATTTCTGGAAGCGGGGGGCTGAACAGACTTGTGTGAACAGGTACGTGAACGGCCTCAACGCCGCTGAGGAAAGCTACGTCAAGGCCCAGTCCGCGGGCGACATCAAGACCCTCATCAGCCTCCAGCCCGCGCTGAAGTTGTTCGTCTCGCTCCCCATCTTCCTCAGGCGCTTTAAACCCTCGTATTGACTTTTCTGGTTCTGGAAGCAACGGCGGTGGCCACATCAACCACTCCCTCTTCTGGAAGAACCTCGCGCCCGCCGGCTCGCCCGAGACCAAGCTCGCTGGCCCCCTGAAGGAGGCCATCGAGCGCGACTTCGGGACCGTTGAGGACTTCAAGAAGAAGTTCAACGCTGCAACTGCTGCGATCCAGGGCTCGTGCGTCCCCTCTTTTTCTTGGTGATGCGAAGGGCGTGATCAGGAGCTCATGGCGGTGTTGGACGTGCAGTGGCTGGGGCTGGCTCGGCTACAACCAGACCACCAAGAAGCTGGAGATTGTGTACGTGCTATTTCTCCCTGGTGAATCTGTGCAGAAAATTGAATGTTGGAGCGCACTTTTGCAGGACCACCGCGAACCAAGACCCCCTTCTCTGTAGGTCCCGAGGGTGGGAAGCGTAGCGGGCGCAGGCTTATCAGAATGCCGTTCTGCAGCGCACGTCCCCATCATCGGCGTTGACATCGTGAGTTTGCCTTTCAATGCGTAAAAACTCTGCGGATGCTGACAGCGCTGTCTGCAGTGGGAGCACGCCTTCTGTGCGTCTTCGATGAAGACGATCATCCGCACGCACACCGAGTAAAGACTGACCTCTCCGTTCTTCCGAAACTACAGACCTCCAGTACAAGGTAAATTTCACTCTTCATCTTAGTTAAAGCTACGGTGCTGATGCCGCTCCGTGTTCCTCAAAACAGAACGTCAAGCCCGACTACCTCAACGCCATCTGTACGTGCCTTATCCGTCTCAAGGCGCTTCTAGCCAGTCCCCACATACTCACACTGCGCTGCATCATTCTAGGGAACGTCGTCAATTTCGACGAGGCCGGCAAGCGCTTTGAGGCTGCTCAGTAAACTGCACGTCTCTCGGGAAGGAGTAGGGCTACATGGACCTTTGCCGACATGCACAATTAAATGAAGTTGAATCCTTGCTTTACTTCTGTCTGTAAATGGCGGCTTGTCATCGTTGAATCAAGCGGAAGCAGACGTCGTGCAGGCGAAAGAGAAGACACACTTTAGACTATGACGCGTCCCGCGGAGGGCTTCGGCCCGAAGCCAGTCCGCGGAGGCTGGTCTGCCCCTTCCCCTTCCGGAGTCTTGCCTTCGCCGTTCATCTTCCCACTCTCTTCCATACCTTCCAGCTTCCACACACTCCCCCTACGATCAATGGCGACGACGACTTCCCCTCAAGACCGCTGGGTGGCCCCCGTCGGGCCCACGGACCCGATCGACAAGAACAGCTTCGCGTACGCGTCCGTCGCGCGCCGGTGGCCGACGATCCTCGGCCAGATCGTGGACGACGTGTACCAGGCGAACGGCACGAAGGACGGCGCGGCGCTGGAGGAGGGGAAGGCGATCATCGAGAAGGTCGGGAAGCTCAGGCATGAGATGGGGAGGGACTACAAGCTGTCGTGAGTCTCGAGGGAGGGCCGGCGATGGTGGTGGTGACTGTAGTTTGGGAAGCTGATGAGTGCTTGGGCCTTGGGGGACTGCGGTGCAGACCGCTGGAGGAGGACGGAGGCAGCAACATAGCGCTGTACAATGATGAGCTGCGTCTGCTTGCTATGACTGAGAAGGACACGTGGTTCACCGCGCCGTGGTTGTTCGCCGAGTGCTACATGTGCTTCGGTTCTCCTTCCTAGTGCCCCACCTTCTGCGGTGAGATGCTGAGCGACCGGAGGAGCACGACAGGTACCGCCGCGTTCGGACGTACTTGGCACAGACCGAGCACTGGAAGGTCGGTGCTTGCATGGGCTTTCCGATAAGTGAGCGAGATGTTAATTGCGGAAGAGTGAGGAATAGGAGCACGACCCGTTCCTGAAGCAGAAGGAGGACACGTTCCGGAGCAGTTCTGCGGCGATCTTCAGTGCGCGCTGTTTCCTATTACAGACTGATGCAAGGGGAGCTGACCCGCGTACTGCTTCTGGCAGAGCTCGCGACGGTGCAGGAGGAGCTTGTGGAGGGAGGGAAGCTCAAGCCGGAGGACCCCCAGCTCGAGATTCTGTTCCTCGAGATGTTCCAAATGGTGCGTCCCATCTTCTCCCTTCATGTTCTGTTCATCAAGAACATTCAAACCCGACTGCGTTCGCCAGTCGCTCTGGGGCAATGCCACGGATCTCTCGCTCCTCGTCGACCGGACGTATGGCGACATCGAGAAGCTGCAGGCGGTCGGCAAGGCCGCGCTCGAGGAGAGCAGCAAGAAGATCCTCCGCAACGACCTGGGCAAGCTGTGGGAGCATGTGAAGAACCTGCGCGGGCAGAGGATCGACTTTGTGCTGGATAACTGTGAGTTGTCGGGAGCGGGAGCGGACGTGCGCTGGGGAGGAACGCTGATCGCTTGGCTATGGGGGTTCAGCTGGGTTCGAGGTGAGCAATCGGTCGGCTAAGGAACGTTTAAGGGTTGGAGCTGACCGGTCAATATCCGCAGCTTTATACCGACTTGGTCCTGGCGGAGTTCATTATTCACTGCTCGCTTCGCGGAGTGCTATGAGCGCTGATCAGTGGTCCACGCACAGCTTCCTTGTCTCCGTTACTCCTTACGCTTCGGAGGTCGTTTTCCAGTCAGTCACCTTTCCACTCAAGTACTTGTTCGTGCATCACCAACTGACACTGCTACGTTTTGACAGCCCCAAAACAGTCAGTACGAGCTGCATCGCCTTTGCGTGAAGCTTTGACTGATCACCTGCGCTACCGTGTGCTGCATCAGGTCCCGTGGTTTGTTTCGTGCGTGCTCTTTACATTAACCTCGTGCCTTACCCTCTTGGGCTCACCACTTTTCTTCGACAGCGACGTTCTCCCGCCCGACTTCGACACCACCATCAACGAGCTCCTCACGCCGTCCTTCTTCCCCTCCCCACCGCCCGACGACGCGCTCGAGCGTATGGTCTCCCGCTGGCGCAAGCATCTCGCCGTGGGCCGCTTCAAGCTCTCCGTGCCGCTGGACACCAAGCTCGGCGCGAAGACGCAGGGAGGCGCGGACTTCTGGACCAATCCGCTCGGGTTCGCGGACATCCCGCGCGTCGCGCCGGAGCTGCTTGAGGAGCTGAAAAAGTCTGGTGAGTCTGCGTGGGGGGGTCCGCCTAGGGACAGGTCTGATGTCGTTGCTTCACGCAGAGCTCGTTATCTTCAAGGGCGACTTGAACTATCGCAAGTGCGTCTCCACCTCATCAACCCTCTCGTTCTCTTGCTTGCGTATGCTGAACATTCTCGTTCAGGTTGACCGCCGACGCCAAGTGGCCGTCTACCACGCCGTTCGAGGAGGCGCTCGGCCCACTCGCAGGGCACTTCCCGCTCCTTTCGCTGCGCACGAACAAGGCGGACGTGATCGTTGGTCTGCCCGAGGGAACGGAGGAGAAGCTGGAGCAGGCGGGCGAGAAGGACTGGAGGGTCAGCGGGAAGTTCGCGGTGGTCAGCTTCGCGGAGCGGACGAAGTAGGCGGATTGGAAGGGGGAAGGGAGAGGATGAGTCGTGTTAAAGTTCATTATTTTGGAACGATTCATAGAATGATACTCGGGAGCAAACTGCAATCGCTCTACACATACTGACTGTTGCGGCCTCTGCCTTGTCACGGTCATTCGGGGACCCAGAATTTGCTGTAAACGAAGCGATCATTCAGCCATTGGATACACCATCAGTCATTTGACTGAATCAGCTCTATGTGAGAGTCTGGAAGTGCGCACGATCTCGCTCGGTACGAGCGCCTGCTAGCTGCTGCGGCTGCCGCTGCACCGAGTCTAGCCATTGCGCAGCCTTCTGATCCAAGACCTTCTGTCCCCAGAGAAAGAAGTTATATTTGACTTTTGTGTACCCTGGCTCCTTTTACCCGAGTAAAGGATCGCTGAAATATACGCGTTTCAGGACAGACGCGTCCTCGACACGTCCACAATTCCGCCTGTTTTGCGCTTGCATCCGCCCATGACAACCTTCCTTCTACAACAATGCCCTCGCCAGCTCCCGAGTCTCGCCCCAAGAGCCCTCTCACTGGAATCGAGATCCCCACGACGAACTCTAGCTCGGGCACCATGAAGGCGGCCAAAATCCCCAGAACGGGTGTGTTTGCTCCTCTCCTGCATCGACATCGAACGAGCTCACGCTCAGCCTCGCCCTCACAGAGAAAGTCGCAGAGACAAGACTACAGCATCCCCCTCTGGAAGCTCTCTGACTTCCACTACCACGATGTCCTCATCTTCTTCCACCATCGCCGCAGCGACCAGCGCCCGCCCGCCGGTTCGCTGGCTCCCCTCGGAGACACTCATCTTTGGGAGCTACCTCTCCTCCCCGCTTTGCCAGAAGCTTGCGTGCTTCGACCTGGACGGCACGCTGATCACGCTGAAGAGTGGGGCGCGCTACCCGAAGGACGAAGCGGACTGGAAGTGGTGGAGCCAGGACGGTGGTGTCGCAGTAAAGCGGAAGTTGAGGGAGGCACATGCAAACGGGTAAATCAGCTCGGATATCAATTCTGCCTCTTGTGTGGGCTATAGAGGGGAACCACAGAGGGTAAGAGTTTACTGGGGGCGTGGGCGGCCTTCTTAGTCGACTGCGACTGTTACTGTCTGGCGTTTCCAAGTTTTCGCACTGATGCTGGCCCACAATCACAGATTCACTGTTGTGATCTTCTCCAACCAGTGCTTCAAGGGAAAGAGGCTTAACCAATGGCGTCTCAAGATCGAGCTCATTGCCCACGACGTACGTCCTCGTGCCTCTCCAGGGTCTTTGCGGGGAGTTCGCACAGAACTGAGTCCGTCAACAACCTCCCCTAGATCGGAGAGGTCCCGGGATTACCTCGCCGGGGTCTGGGAGGATGTGACGGCGCCAGTCCATATCGTGCGCCCCAGCCCATCCCCCTTTCCCCTTTCCCACACTTCTCTCCCGTGGCTCGAAAAACTCCTCCACTGACTCCATTCTGCGCAGACAGGAAGGGCTCGTTCTACGTCGGCGATGCGGCGGGCAGACGCGGCGATCACGCCGATAGTGACCTTGGTTTTGCGCGCAACGTTGGCATACAGCTCTACACTCCCAAGGAGACCTTTGTCCAGAATCTTGTTGGAACGTGATATGTTCGCTCTGCTGTCTAAGTATTGCTGTCGGTCTTCTGTGACTCTCTTCACTGACGCCCAGAACAGCTCAGCCCATCGCACTTGTTGTTGTTGCTGCTGCTGCTGCTGCTGCTGCTGCTGCTCCTGGTTTGGCTTACCACCTTAAATGTTCACGCGAGCTTTCAGTCATGTTATTTTGTGAGATTCACGCATTGAAAGAACTTCGAGCTCGAGTTGGTTCGCGGTTCTGAAAAGCTGAAAGTGGCGGGGGCGTCTAGTTGTGCTCCGAAGCAGCAACACTTGCAGCGTCTTTGCAGGGGAAAAGTCTCTCGGGACTCTACTATATCAAACGGCATCTTTATTAGTCTTCCTTGGCCATGGGAATGGAGATCCCCAAAGAAAGCTTGAAACATGTGACAGGCGACTGCGAGCCTAAATGAAATCCTGCCTATCGGCCAAAAGCCGGGAAGCTACCGGCTGAAGGTGCGATCGGCCCTTCCCTGGCACTTGGACTCGCGCCAACGCCTTCCTAGAAACCGTCCATCACCGCCTTCACCCTCGACGATGGCACCTCAGAAGCGCAAGGAGAAGCCCTTCCACTCGCTGTTCGCCGGTGCGACCGCCGGTGCGGTCGAGGGGTTCATCACCGTTGGTCTTCCTCCGTCGCTCGCGAAGCCGGACGCTTGCTGACTGGCGAAGTGCGCGCGAGCAGTACCCGACCGAGTTCGTCAAGACGCGGTCGCAGTTCTCCAGCAAGACAGGTGTACCGACGTCTCCGCTGACTATCGTCAAGGATACGCTCCGTGACAAGGGCGTCGCTGGGCTGTACAGCGGGTGCGGGGCGCTGGTGGTTGGGAACGCGATCAAGGCGGGTGTGCGGTTCTTGTCGTATGATTATTTCAAGGCGAAGCTGGCGGACCAGAATGTGAGTAGAGTCTCATGTGTGAGGACAGGCGGAAGGCATGAGTTCTGCAGTGGGTGGCTGCGAGGGTTGGTGGATCCCGGCTGTACCCTGATGCAGTTTCATGGCGACTCTTGCGCATGTGTTGCCGTGCAAACGAGTGTTCCGAAGTAACCTCGTTTAGGTGATGCTCACGCTCTACCTCCCCTGAATAGGGCAAGCTGTCAGCGCCTAGATCTCTCCTCGGTTCGTCTCGCTTCACGCAACGCCAGGCCTCGCTTTTGCACGCTGATACACGAAAAATGCAGCCGGTCTTGGTGCTGGCACCATGGAGGCAATCTTCGCTGTTACCCCGTCCGAGACCATCAAGTGCGTTCTAGCTCACTGAAAGGTGGTTATCTGGCGAAGGAACTCACAGCAGCCATCTCGCAGGACCAAGCTGATCGACGACGCCAAGTCTGCCTCTCCGAAGTACCGGGGCCTCGCTCACGGCACGGCAGCTATCATCCGGGAGGAGGGCATCGGCGGCATTTACCGCGGTCTTTTCCCCGTCGTGCGCCGCATCTCCCCTGATCCTGCATGCCGCGACAGCTCCCTCTGACGCGGCTTGTTTGCACAGATCATGCGGCAATCAGCCAACTCGGCCGTGCGCTTCACGACCTACTCGACGCTGAAGCAGTTTGTCCAGGGCAACTCGCGGCCAGGGCAGCAGCTCCCGGGCGCCGTCACGTTCGCGATCGGTGGTATCGCTGGTCTCGTCACCGTCTACACGTACGCATGTGATCTCCTATTCTCAGAAGCTCACAGCTGATTTTATTTATGACTGCCAGGACTATGCCGTTGGAGTACGTCCTGTTTTGAAGGCTGTCTTCGGGCATGATGACTGACAGCATTGCGCTTGCAGCGTTATCAAGACGCGCATGCAGTCCTTGCAGGCTCGGACAGAGTACCGCAACAGCTTCCACTGCGGTTACAGGATCTTCACGGTGCGTTTCCATAAATTTCTCAAACAGCGCACCTTCGTGTTCGAAGTCTGAACCATGCCCCTACAGGAGGAGGGCGTTACCCGGTTCTGGCGCGGCACGACGCCTCGCCTGGTCCGCCTTGTGCGTCTATGTCGCCTATCAAACGTCTCCAGTCCCACTCACTGAAGTTCATGATGTTGTACAGATGCTGTCGGGAGGGATTGTCTTTACGGTTTACGAGAAGGTCATCACGGTGTTGGGAGGCCAGGACATTTGAGCAAGAGCGGGTGGGATACCACTATAGAATTATCTGTCCGCCTGAGACGGAGCATGGCTCCTCTCGACTGCTGTGGCAGCTGCGAATCGAACTGCGTGCGGCACCGTGAGCCTCGCTGACACTGCTCCTCATCGGGTGCGTCACCTTGTGGTATTAAGGCAGCCTTTGTCATGAACCGACGTTGTGCTACAAACATTGATGAGAAGGTGCGTAGGCCAGCTGCAAGCGTGACCCACTAGCGGCTCCAGGAGCGCTGTGGCGTTACAAAACACTGTTGGTAAACTTCAAGAGATGTTAACTTCCATCGCCAATTACCTCGTGTGCCCAGCAAGCAGGTACCTTCAGCAGCACCCAATATTTTAGTTCCTTGCTGGAGCGTCCGTCAGGCGTGAGCATGAAATCCGGTTACTGCCTCTGAATCAAGCCAAAATGTGTCTGGATCTAATTACCTACCGCAAAGTGGTCCCAACTTGTTCAGCCTGCATTCTCGATAGCTGTGCTTCGTCCAGTACAAATGTGAAAGCCAAAAAGAAAAGAAAAAATGGACATATCCGGAATTGAACCGGAGACCTCCTCCACTCAGCCAATGCTAAGAAGGCATGATAAGCCACTACACCATATGCCCTTACTAATATTGAAGGTTATAGTGACATATGTCGGTTCATCGCTTCGCCGTGGATGCAAGCTGAGTGAACCGTGCAGGGGAGTGACTTCGATGTAGATGCAGCAGTGCCAGCTCCC
>JTLS01000694.1:0-14802 GCA_000826855.1 Basidioascus undulatus
ACGTTGAGCCGTCCGAGCTTGGCGCCCTTGCCCTCTCCGAGCGCGCCGTCGGAAAGAGCCTGGAGGAAGGTTTCAGAAGTGTGAGTGTCACGGTGTGTTGCCAAAAGTGAAAGGCAGGACGCACCTTCTTCTGCTCTTGCAGGGCGAACATCCTCTGTTCGGCAGCCAACCACGTTCAGCCCGATCCTCATCAGGATAATCGAAGGACAGGAGACCTGCCTGCTCGATCGTGTCGGCGATCATGAGCCTGTGGTTGAAGACCTCCTTCGCTTGACCGATGCGGTGGATGCTGAGGCGGGCAAATATGCATCAGTTCAGGTTCCGACTCTCAAGCTGAACGGTCAGGAACTCACCGGTCGCGGCACTGGTCCCTGGAACAGCAGAAAATCTGATGTGAATGCTGAATCCTGGCAGGAATTTGTCATATCTCGAAAAATAAAATTTACTCGGACGCAGCGTTCCAGGCGAGGTCGAGGTTGATCATCCTGCGATGCGGTGCAGAACAGAGTCAACACGAGGTCAGACTGCGCTCAATGGGATGGCCTTCTACGCACCGGTTCGCCCTCGTCAGGTTCAGGCCCACCCCGCCCGACTTGAGGGAGAGGAGCATGACCGAGCTGTCGTCGGCCTCCATGAAGTCGGCAACAGCGTCGTTGCGCGCGTTCTTGCTCATCTTGCCGTCGTACTGACATGCGGGCAAGATGCAAGTCAGACTTCAATCCCAGTGCGAGCGGCGCTGACCTTAAGGACGACCCACGCGAACGAACTTGACGCCTTTGTCCATGAGCAGGTCGGCGACGAGGTCCAGCATCGAGACGAAGCCGGAGACGATGATCGTCTTCTCGTCGGGTAAGTCGACCGCCCACTGCTCGAGCAGCTCGAGCAGGCGAAGCTGCGTATTACCATGTCATGCATTAGCACCGCCCCGCGCGTATACGATTAAATCATGTGCGCACCTGCTTGGTGGACGGAAGCGGCTTCTCCTCGAGGTCATCCTTCCGAAGGCCAGACGCGTCGCTAGGCTGCTTGCCCTTGCCCTTGGGCTGTGCGTCCCCGCTCGAGTCGTCGGAGAGCACGATCTGAAAAGGATAGAGAGCTTCAGTTGCTGTGTCTGTTGAAAAGTTGAGACGACAACAGGCGGCACCCTCGCCTTGCCCTTGCCCTTGCCGGCCTTGTCGCCAGCGAACGCGTCATCGTCCGAGCCCTCCGAGTCGAGGTTGATCGCCTGTATTGGAAAGCAACGTAAGCCCCAGAAGAGTAGAGAAAAGTTTAAATGTGAGCTCTACTTGCTTTGCTCTTCTTTTTGCGCTGCGCCTTGTCGAGCACGTCCGACACGTCCGGCATCTCCTCGTCTCCGTCGCTGTCCAGCTCGCCGATCTCGTCCTTGTCGAGGTCCATGCGGCGCTTCTTGACCTCTGGCTCGAATGCGGAGCCCTTGAAGAGCTCGTTCTTCTTGAGCTTGGAGCGGCACATGGGGCACGGGCGGTCGTCTCCGGAAATGCCGCCGTCGTCGACGTCGTGACTTTTGAGTGGCGCAGTTAGCGCTTGAAGGTGCTGAAGGTGGAAAGGCGGACATGACTTACCCGCCCATCACAATGTGCAGCGGCGTGTTGAAAATCTCGTCAAGGCAGCCGTGGCAGAACGAGTGGCTGTCGTGCGAGCAATCTTTCAGCTCCAAGCCCTTCTTGAGTGCTGTTGAAGTGCAACGCACCCGCAGACCGTGACCACCTCGTCGGACACTGGCTCGAAGCAGATCGGGCACGCGAGCTCGTCCTCGTCGATGCCCTGCGTCAGAGTATGAGTCCCTGGTCAGCCACATTTCTCTCCAAAGGACTGGACTGAAGCTACGCACCTCGTCGTCTGGGTTCTCCAGCATCTCTGCGCGCTTCGCAAAGCGGTCCTTGACCTTGTTGATCTGCTCGGCGCAAATTGCAAGATACAAATCAGCGGGTGCTATGATGGGAGTTCAAAACAATGAACGCACGAGCTCGGCACTCATGACCTTGGTAGCACGCGCGATCTCGGACTGCGCCTGCTCGTGGTTGAGGCCAGTGCTCTCGGCGGTAAACTCGAGGTCTTCCGCGTTGAAGCCGCCCTTCTCCGCCTTGATCAGGTGCGGGTGCGAGCAGCACTGTCGCAGTCGGGTCAACATGGCCAAGACCGTGGCGTCTTCAAACGAACAAGTCAGCCAAGGACGACGGACGATCAACCGAAACATCGAAGTACTAACAGTTCTTCAGAACAGTGCCCTGCTTCAGATAGCGGTTGAAGACCGCCTGGCTGCGAGCCTGGACGAAGTTGTAGATCTCGCGCTCGGCGTCCGAGAACTCGAGGAGCTCTTCGCTGTAAAAGCAAATGAAAGTGAGTGCGGGAGAAACATGCTGATGGGTGCGGAAAGTACTAGATGTGCTTCTCTGAACCAGGAAGGACAAGTGAGCAAGAGATTAATGCGTTGATGGATGAGGCACGAACCCGGAAGCGAGACGAGAGGCTTCCCGTCGAGCGTTGCGTTCTTGAGGCGCCTAAAAAAACACTTTTCACGCAAGAGGTCGGGGAAGAAACAGGTCAATCACTGTGGCAACGGGGGATGAAGGGGAAGGAGGAAGGTTTCTCACCGTGCGCAGGATTGCTTGAAGGCGCTTCGTCGCGAGCTCCGCGTTCTTCTTCTCTTTCTTCCCGATCTGTAGAGTGGGGGGTGAGCGTTGGGCAGGATGCGTTTTAGGGGAGTCAACAGACTCACCCGATCGTTGAACTCGCTGTCGAAACAATGCGTCAGTGTCAGAAGCGCAAGTCGACATACATGTTAGCACTCAGACACGCACGTCCAGTCCTCCCACTTGCGGAGGCGGATGAACCGAAGGAGAGAGTAGACATCGGTAAGCGTGTTCTAAAATTTAAGGAAACGGTGTCAAAAGCATTGCCGACTGGCACTCAGGCGGTTCAGCGATCGACGTACGGTGATGGGAGTGCTGCGCGTCGTGAGGGCTCACGTCAGAAAGACAAGCGGGAGCCATAAGAATCACTCCCATCAAAACGTACCCAGTGAGGCACCTGCGGGGCAACACGAATGTGAGCTCTCTGAAGATGTGACATGGTCTGCGTTTGACCTACCAGCGATAGATCGAGTCGAGCTCGATGACAGACTTTGAAGCGCGCGTGTTGCGGTTGCGGATGTTCCTGCATCCCACGCCAGCCTGTTCAGCATCTGGGGCACCGCGACTTTCATCTTGAGAGGGGAAAAGGACGCACTGCGCCTCGTCGAGGATAACGCGGTACCACTCGAAGCGCGCGAGCGGGCCACGCTTCTTCTTGCGCTCCTCCTCCTCCTCCTCCGAGTCGTGCTCGATGAAGCCGTCGGAGTCCTCTTCCGAGTCGGTCGCGAAGGGCGCCTTCTTCTTGGGCTTATTCTTCCCCTTCTTCTTCTCCTGCGGGATCTCGGAAACGAGGGTGCCGTAGGTGGTGAGGACGCTGCGAGGGTACGACGTTCTTTGATGAGTGTCGCCGTGCGGTTGCGGTGATAAGCGAAGAATGCACAAGTCGTAACGACTGATCTCCTTCACGGTCTTCAACTTGTTCTGCCCATGATGGACGTAAACCTTGAACAGGCCCTGCAAACGTTGACGCTGGTTATCGACTGCGGCACAACCCGGAATGAGGTCAGACTCGCCTTCTCCGTCTTGTTCTTGATTTCGGAACGCCACTTGAAAGTAAAAGAGAAAGATAGTCGGAGCGTGAGTTCTCGCTTCAGGGGCAACATCAGCAACCGAGCGACGAACCTGGTCGAGGAGAGCCAGCGGCGCGATGATGAGCGTCGTCTTGCGCTTCGGGTCGTCGCTGCGATTGAGGACGCAGGTAGCGAGCATCTCAACGTCCTCAAGAAGCAGATCAGCACGCATCTGTAGCGTCGAGGGAAGGAGACCAAGCGCACCTGAACCGTCTTCCCCAGACTGCGGCGGAGTGGTTGCGGGTCAGAAAAGCGCCGGTTGGGAAAGAAGCAGGTGACCTTACCCCATGTCATCGGCGAGCTGCGAGCGGAAAAAAAAATGCACAATTTAGTATTGATCTGCCGATCAAAGATAACGGAAGAGCTCACGATTCCGCCTTTCGCCTTCTTCGGGTCGCGCTCCTGCTTGAGCATCCAAGCGACGCCGATGAGCTGCGAAGCCACTCACGTCAGCTGCAGGAAATCCTGGGGAAATTGCGACGGCGTACCTGGTGAGGCAGAAGCTGGATGCGAAGCCCTTCGATCTTGTCATCGCGGCTGGCAAGGCCGATCTCCGTCGCCGAGTCGTTGACGGTTGCGTTGGAGGCAAAGTCGTTGATGGCGCTCTGGTAGAAGTCCGACAGTCTGCACAAAACCCATCGAACAGGTTAGCCAACCGAAACCCAGACAGAGAAAAAAGGAGGGGTAGGGGAAGGGCTGGGACGCACTCGTCCTTGGTGCGGTGCGTCGGCATCGCGAGCGCCAAGTCCTCGTCATCTTCGAGGCCTGCACGCGCCCTCTTGCGGGCCTCGGCGTCGAGGCGCTGCTGAGCAGCGATCTGGTCCATCCACGCCTGCGAGCGCAGTTCGGCGGCAGCGGCAGTGGGCGGGTTGGAGCCGGTGACGATACGCTGAGGGTCATACGCTTCGTACCTCTCGAGCTGATCGAGCACGGTCCCGGCGAGGGCGGGGATGCCTGGGCCGGTGGACCTCGATGGTCCCGCGACGGCGGGCTCGGTCTTGGCCCAGGCAGCGGGCACGGGGAACCCGCCGCGGAGGGCCTGCTCCTCCTCCTTGCGCTTCTCGGCGGCGCTCATTTTGAGCTGGGGTGGTCCGCCCTGTTTCAAGACGTATGGCGCGCGGACGATCCCCGTCATGCGGACCTTAAGGAGCCAAGCGTTGCGGTGCGCGAGGCGGTCAACCGCAGCGCGACGAAGGTGAACGTCGGTGGTGGAGCTGTGGGATGGCATCGTATCAACGTGGCAGGTCAAGAGGAGATGAAAGAAAGGGGACGCACCGAGAAAGCCTGGCGATCTCGGCGCTGTTCTGCGCATACTCAGAACGGGCCGCGTCCTTGTTGGCCTGGAGCGTGATGGCGTCCATGGGGTGGCCGTATTGCAGCGGCTTAATCTGCTCGACCGGAGAGGGGATAGGGGACGAGTTGGCCGCGTCTGTGAAGATCGCACATTTGAATGAGTTCATCATGTCAGGGCGCAGCGGACAACAAAGAGGCGACATACCGCTCTGGACAGCGACCTTCTTCGCGCTCGGCCCGACCTCGACCTCGTCGTCCGAGTCGATCTCGAACGTGCGCTTGGGGCCGACCTTCTGCGGCGTCGCGGCAGGCGACAAGATCAACATCGTATTGCTGCTAGCATCGTCGCCGGCTGCAATGAAAGACTCTTCCCGTGAGTCGTTGCGTGCTCGACTGGGCGGAAGGGCCGCATTGCGAGGCGTCACAGGGTACGAGGTCCGGAGAGCAAACTTCGACGGCTTGGAGGAGAATGACGATCCACAGAGGGAAGTTGGGATGGTGAAGGACGGGGACTTGGAGGAGAAGGGAGAAGGATAAGACCGGCGCGCTGGAGACTGCGCGGGATGGGGGACCGGAGGCCGGCGTTTGCCGGGCGTGATAGCCACAAGCGTCCGGCGGGACGACGACGCAGACGAAGATGCCGACGAAGAAAAAGAGGAGTGTTGGGAAGATTGAGACGGCCGCGGCTTACCACGCGGGGGCTGCAAAGCGCGTGCATGTTTTAACGTCAGCACAGAATCATGCGAGCCCTACATAGACTGAAATCAACGCACCTCAGCCTTCGCGCGCTCGGCAACACACTGCTTGTGGCCCGAGTGGGAGTTGCAGTGGTCTGTGTAGAAGGACTGCGTAAGCGATGTGCGTCCAAGACGAGGAGCTTGGACAATGCAAGACCGAAGACGCATCCTGGGCTGCGCCACCTCGAAGCGCGCCTCGCCGAGCCCTCGACGCATCCGCATAAGCGAAAGAGAAAAAGTAGAAACAACTCACCTTCGTACTTGCCGAACTGCCCGAACCCTTCGTTCTTGCCGCCCAGGGCAACGTCCGGGTGCGCGTCGAGAACGACGTCCATGAAGCACGCGTCCTCGAGGCAGGTCACGGTGCCGTCTGTCCACGCGCTTTCAGCATATGCGCTCTGAAGAGAGAACTGGAGAAGTTGAACGTACATCCATTTCCCTCTCCGAGAGAGACGATGAAGATGTTGTCGTGAGGGTGCTTCTCGAGGAAGCGACGCAGCTGCGGATACGCCCCGTCGCGCTCAGCGCCGCCTTCCGCGACAGCCACAACACCCACGACCCTCCTCAGCTCCTCACCTCTTGGAGATAGTGGGGTGAGATAGTACCCTGAGCAGGTATACAGACATAAGCTCATGCTGCGGGGAGACACGACGCGTAGAACGGACGACTCACCGTGTCGTCCTCGTCGCGCGAGAGTGTTTTGAGCGCGAGGGCGCGCAGCCCAGCGTCCGACAGCATTGTGTGCGATCAGGTATGAGAGGTGTATAGGGAACCTTATAGTGTATTTTTCGGAGCGAGCTTGGGTCTCGAGGCTTGTCGAATTGGGTGGCGGTGGTGGTGGTGAAGGGGCAAGCTGGGTCGTCGAGAGCCCGCAACTGAGGGCACTTTGAACGCGTCGAAAAAAACCTCAAACACTACTGTTGTCTTCCGTTTTCTTTTTTTCCCTTTTTTCCCGTCAGATCCGCAGGTATCTCTCGCATTCTCCAGAGATGGTTTTACAGAAGCCCAATGTTACATGGCTTGGTTGGTATCTTCGCTCGCAACGCGGAAGTCGTCTAGCGTAATGTCGCGAGCGGAAGCTGCCTTCTCCACTTACTGTCGAGTCACCGGTGGACCCGAGACTCGGGGGGAAATAAGACAATGGGACAGAGCGTCCAGCAACAAATTTGCAGACAGTAGCATCCCAGCAGGTCCCCAGCAAGTCCATCAAGCAGTTTCATTCAGCTTGCCTGCGTCAGGCGGCGAATCACAAGCCGAGAAACCCCTGGGGACCAGAATGAACAGGAAAGCGCAAAGGACAGCAAGTACCAGCTGGAGACGAATAAGATGCCAGTCTTTACCAACCTTTGAAAACAAACGTGATGCCTACCATTGTGCCCGGAAGGATCGTAATGCCGACGAGTGCTGCGACTTCACCGAAGACCAAAGGCCCCACTGCGGCTCCAAACAATCCCAGACCTGAGTACTTCATTCTCAGCGCATGTTCGAGCTTGAGAATTTGAGAGCTCGTGCACACCCAGGGTGAGTAACACGATCGAGCTCTTCAGGCTTGTGGGTACTTGACATGCGACGAGGGACAGGATGTTCGGTGTGATGGGCCTTGGGCATGCAAGTTAATGATTCAGCTCAGAAAAAAAGGAGTAATTTATGCTTCACTCACCCGATGAAGATTTAGGTAAACGCTAAACTCACTGCGTTCCCAGGGACGCTGTCGACGACCCAAAGCGCAGCGAACAGAGCTGCGACGAGCATGAGCAATGTAAAGTTGGATAACTTTCCGCCCATGCGATGTGACGGAAGGCGAGCACGACACGACCCAGAGCGATGCCTGTCGGTGATTTGTAAGCAACCAATCAACAACGAACAAATGCTGCTCCTTTCGCCTACCGCCCCACAATCTTGCAAGAGAGCAGTGCGAGTTCCGCAATCTTTCGTTGAAGGTACCGAGCAAAGCTGACCTTCTAGCTCCCACTGAGATGCTCCATCCGGACGACCTTTGATAGATATCAAGTAAGGGACAAGCCAAGCGGTGAGAGTATCCTGCAGTTCATAAAGCAGGATGATCATGGCATATCCTAGCCTGGAAGCGGAGGTCCCGAACGTCAGTGCACGGACTAGTAGAGTAGTGCTGGAAAGAAGACTTGCCATGCAACGGAAGACTGAGAGATCTTTTGAGACCTCGCGAAGCGGTATGTATCTCCGAATCCTCTTCTATGGGAATTCCGTATGAGGCGAAGATGAAGAAGTGGAAGAAGGTGATATCCAATGACAAGCCGCTGTAATGAAGCCTGTCAGCGGACGGGAATGCGGAAAGAATGCTTGCTGAAAGGTGAAATTCATACAATTGAACCAGTAGTACGTGTTCCAAGGTATCTCTTCCTTTGCAAGTGCCCCGCTAACAAATGGAGCGCTCATACTTCTGAAACCTTCCTCCAGGCTCTTTCCGACGGCGCGCTCGGAGAGGGCAAGGGCGCCAAGCTCGGACGGCTCAACGTCGAGGACCTCAAGATGTGCGTTGCGTCCTTCGCGTTCCCTTCTGATGCAGTCTCCTCACTTGGTCCCGTTGGTCCGCAGGCTGTTCGGCTTCTGAACGCTCCAGAACATTCACCCTTTTTTTCGTTTCTTATACTTCGATTTCCTCCTTCACACCTTTTCTCGCACGATCCCCCGCAAAGCAATACCTTCCACTCCCTTCGCAACCCTGCAGGTGCACTCAATGACGTTCGCTCCCGCGCATTTGTACTTTGACCGTTCTATGTCGTATTACTCTACCGTCGTTCCGAAGGCACGCTTATCGTCCATACACACACCTTTTTCCTGACATTCTGAAAATGGACAGCTGCACAACGCCACCCTTTTCCTCACCGCCTCCGCATCCCGCAATTGAGAATGAGAGTCCGGTCAATCATCTCTCATTAAAGGACGGGATTACACAAAAGGACCAACCACGCTGTTCCACTCTCTCGTCGTTCGGGCCTGGGAGCGCTCACTCTCACGACCGACTCCTGGCAGCAGCTAGAAGACTCCGGGTCCGCGGCCCCTCTTCCAGCTGTGCCGACCAACTGAAAATCCTTTCAGAAACAGCGGCGCTTAGTATATAAAAATATGTAAGTACCACCATGTGCACATTGTGCTACTCTCGCGGCCGGTGTGCCAGTTCCGTAGTACGCAGCCGGGTGGAGGCATGTTTCGCCTCACTGAGCTCTTCGCGAGCGTGATTGTAGCGGGACGGACTCCCTGGGACTAAAAGTTATTGATGTGGAGCACGTTCTCAGCTCTTATAATACTTCTGGTAGTGGAGAGCGTGGGTAGCCTCACATACAACAGTTTGGTGGCAGTCACAGAGCAGAGGGTATCAGCAGTAGCCGGTTTTGACCGGTGACCACAGAGGACATCGCAAGCTTCTGGGTCAGTTCCATACAAGCTCTTCACCTTCTGCGCATTAATGCATGTGTAGCATACTTAAACTGGTGGTCTCAACAGTCCTTCTTGTAATATTTTGACACAATGACTGCATACCGCTCCGTGTATACTGTAGCGCAACAGCAACGTTGAAAGTCTATTATGCAGTGTTCTTTCACCATGTTCCTTGAAGAGTGGCTTTAATAGCGAGGGACCTCAAGGCTCGAAGGCCCGCCTGAAGCTATCTGGAGCTGTCGTCTTCGGCACGTCCTCATAAAGCATTGAATAGAGAAGGTTTAAAAGTGTCGAGGTCTTAAGAATATACCCTGTTCCGCCCAGCTCGCTCAACCCGCCCACGTCCGGCGTGACTTGTGGACCTTAGAATTTCTGCCTAGGCACGACGAAGACCATGTGCTGCACGAACAGACCCGGGTCGATGGGCATGCGAGACACACAGATGCGGAGCTGAATGAAGGTCCGGTCTGATGCGGTGCTGAAAGGACGATGGCCAACACAAAGCAGCCCGCTGCAAGCACCTTTTCCGGTTTACAGGATCTTGTATGTGTACCTAGATCCGTGCCAGCACGATGTCCTAAAACGGAAAACTAGCAAAAATCCAGAAGACTGAGCCGTCCGAACAGCACGCATCTGTGAACCAAGTTGAATGCCGCTGCTCGAGCGCCAACACACGAGGGTCCCCCTAGCTGGCAAAAGAGCGCGATTCGGACTGCGCAGAATCGCGCGGAAACAAAGACTCCGAGGCTACGCTGGATAGCAGGGTGCTTGGGTTGGAAATCGAAAGAATCGTAGCTGACATGCACGTTCGAGGACAGCAGGCGGGCGTGGAGGGAGGTATGCAGCAAGGTCTTGATGGCAGCCTCGCCAACGGCCATTTCCAGCGTCAGAAAATAAAACAAAAAAGCCCAGTGTAAGCTGAGTGACAAAAGTTAGTAAAGAGAACCGCCCCTTTGATGAGATCCCAAGAATTCGGTCGACGCTTCAACCAACAGGAAAATGGCACCGGCGCCGGGGCGTTCGATCCAGCCTTCTCGGCGACCGGCTACTCGGTGGCTGCACAATAGCGCAGATCGAAGAGGTTGTTAGTAAGGAACAATATCGGGGGTAAATTTGTGAAGCCAGGCCCAGAAAATGAACGAAGGGGCCCGGGAGAAGGCCGCCGAGGGCCTGTGCGGAAGGCCTTGCCGGCTTGATGCAGCTAGCTAGTGAGGAGTTGACAGGACGTAGCGTCCGTACGAACAAGTAGGCTTGGAGGCGAAAGGTGGAGACGGAAAATATTCTGGTGGGGGTGGGATCACGTACCATGGCGAGGAGAAGCACGCGGGTGTGGCCGCTGTGAAGGGCAAGAGATGGTCGAGACGGATGAAAGCGCTGCCGGACGGCATGCGGGGCTGCCGGTTGCTCCCGCCGGAAAGCAGGACGGGTATGGGCATGCAGCCTGCGGAGTGACACTCTTCTGACCGTTGCAGAGGTTGTGATAACCCGGAAGTCAGGAGAACCAGCTGGTATCGTACACGGATGAGCGGAGAGGTGCTCGCGTTCTGACGGCAGGAAATGCTGCACACTGGCTGCAGCCGTGCAGTGGCTGCAAGTTGCAACATAGCCGATTGCACCAGTCACACAACTGAAGGGCTCGTTTCTGTTCATAAATTTCTGTCCAAAAAAAATCAATCGTGGCAGAACTTGACAAGAGGACAAAAGCGCCGCTGAGTTCAAGACTGTCGAAGGCTGAAGACAAGGCTGCAAGTGATACGCCTTAGGAAGACAAGTTAGGGCAGCTATGCGGAATGCCGTACCGAAACGTAAAACGGTATTGGCATTGAAGCCATACTGAAGAGGGATGATACGAAAATCTTCAAAGTGTAGCACTCTGAATATGCTCAGCGAGGATAATCCTCGCTTTCGCTCGCCCACAAAGGGGATATGAGCGATGTTCTGTTTCCGTATCCATCCTACAGCACAAAACCAACACATTCATCAACCAACCCGTAGAGGCGGGCGCGCAAGGATGCGGAGACGACCTCCCTCTTCTGTAATTCGCTGCGTAGTCGCAAGCATTTGATTTGAACTACACCGCCTCCTCCCCATAATCAAGCGCCCTTCTTCCCACTGATACTTGGATGAGCCAGGAATTTGGTGATCCATTTTCCGATTCCTGCCTACTCCTCCGACTCCCAGCTGCCCAACCTATCCACGCAATCCGAGGCCGGGGAAAATGGTACCCGCTCCCAGCGTCCTCCAAACGTCAATCTACTCTGCTCCACTCATCAGCTGAACTCCCGAGCGGGAAGGTCGACCATCAGTGTCACTTCACTGACCTTCCCATCTTATCTGACGAGGTGGAAGTTGAGGTGGTGGATTTGCTGGAGTGGAGCAAACGTGCTAGACTCTAGAACCTAGTTCAGTTGTTGATGGAAATGGTGCTGCGGCTGTGTATCATGATTCTGTTTGTCCGAGTCGGTCCCGTTGTCTAGACGGCTCCGTTATGGTGGCTTGAATTTTCGACAGCATCGCGCCACGCAGTACTGCTCTCGGGTGAAAGCAGGTTCAAAAACAGAGATGACGATTCGATGGTGCTGTTGGTTGGCTTGGCGTTTCCGCTCGCTCCACCTCCTACATCAACAGTTGTTGCCCTTTAGCATACCCAGCAGTTCATCAGCTCACCACGTACCATCTGCCACCGTACGCCCGTTGTCCAGCACCTCTTCCAAGCCGACTGCCTCCATCCTCCATCCCCCATGCACCCACCATCCATCACCTTCCCCTTCACCTCCGCCCTCCCCCACTCCCAGAAACAGAATCAACAATGTGAAAGCGCCTGCGGGCCGCCCTCAGCTCAGCGCCACGCCACGCATGCACTCAGGGTTTCCTCCCCACGCGAGCGAGGCGAGGCGTTTATTGTTTGTCTCAGATCTCTCCACCCCTGCCCTCGATCACTGACCGCCGACCGCCGCGCGTCGAGCGCGCGTCGAGGCGAGGCCGTGTTTCTTGTTTTATTTCAGTCTTCCTTTCTTGATTCTTGAGTATGGGACATGAGGGTGGAGGTGGGGAGACAGGCTGGGAGGGAAGTGAGTTAAATGAACCAACGTTGTTGAAAGCCGAGGAGGTTGGGGGCGGGGGTTGTGAGTCGGTCAAGGACCGTATCGCGTATTGGAAGTCGCCTACAATAATCTAGCGCAATAATTCTCTACCGGCTTGTGTCCGGCTCCGTTCTGACAAGGAGGCACCCGGACTAGATGGCCAGGACATGCAGAATGCGGCGCAAGGGCGGGTGGGAGACTTCAGGAGAGTCGGGTGCACCCTGGCAAGGCAAAATTATCAGGATTGTCAGCCTGCCAGGTTCTGAAAGTCTGGGTATGCCTGACAACAGGACCAACCTTTGATGTCAGACTCACAGTCAGACAGACAATGCCATTGTCAGATGCTCGTCAGACTGCAAACAAAATGCCTGATAACGCCTGACAAGGCCTTGCGAGTCAAGGTCAGACTGGCTAAGAAGGCAAAAAAAGAAAAAAAAACATACGTTTTTACGCTCTGCACTTCATTTTGAACTTGAAGAATGCAGTCTTTTCATGCAGCAAAAGGCGGGGAAACAGTCATATAGCAAGCATCGGACGCTAGCGTACAAAAAGGACCTCGATGCATGACTGCCCTGAACCTCCCCCTAGCACCACTAACTCAAAGATTGGTTTAAACAGAGCGATAGATTGAGAAAAAACCCCCCCCCCGTAGAGAGGCAAAAGAGCGTACAGCAGTTCAAAAGCGCTGTTGGACAAAGGAGCAACGCGTCAGCACAACAGTTTGTATTGCCGAAGATAGTAGCTGGAGGGATGCAGAGAAGGATGAGGAGTGTAGAGCGAGGGTAAGAGATGTATAAAAGATGGGCAAAAAGGCTTGAGTGACGGCTGCATCCGCAACGCGCGGTCAAGTAGCAGAAGACTCACCTAAATGCAACCCTTCATCATCATACCACATCACAACAGTACTATCACCTGTGTGGAGGGTGAGCGGAGGTTATAAGACTTCGTGGTGGGGGAGACTTGATTTGAAGCTGAGATGGTGGTGGTGGAAGGACAAGACGGACAAGACGAGCGTGACGACTTCATCTCATCATAGCCAGATAGGGACCTAACCTGGCCCTTCAGTTTCCGAGGCACGCGCAACGAGTACGCGTGGGCGGTTACTGGAGGCTACTGTGAGGGACTGGTCGCTGTAGTCCTCGGGGTGCGAGAAGGCCCGCTGGTGGGCCCCTCAGTTAGGTAATGAGGGGACCCAGGGTTTCCTACCACACTTCGCTCCCACTCTCCTTCGGCAAAGGCTAGAAGGGCACGAACATAGATTGCAGGCAATTTCAGACTGACATCGCCGCTGCCAGACATTATCAGATCCAATCAGTCTTCCGGACCGTTGTCATCAAAAGCCAGCACATTATCAGGAAGAGTCCTGTGAAAGCATTTCAGATTGTTATCAGGCTGAATACCCTTGTCAGCCTGACAAGACAGGTGCGATTTTCCTGATGGATGAAGGCGGTTGACAGACAGGTTGAACATCACGATCGAGTGGACAGCTGTTCAGCTCGTACAGGGGTCCGCTACAGGTTTAGGATAATATTGAAGGAAGAAGTGTAGAGCCGCTGCATGCATCGCGGCGAGGCAGACAAACAGCGATGTTGTAGTGATCACAGCGTGCGAGGGCAAGCCAGCTATATTGCTGTCAATACTACTGCTACGTGGTGTTGGTGTTGGTGGTGGTGGCGGTCTGAAAGATGTCGATGCAGGAGGTGAACTGCAAGATCGAGGGTTCTGTCGGCTTGCATCGGCTATCGGGCATACAGGTATTGCTGCCAGATCCCATTATTTGGATACTATAAAGCTAGCAGTGGGATATTCTAGACTACATTTCCAAGTTATTATTATTGAAGAACAGTGCACTGCAAGGCGAGCATGATGCAATGGACTGACTGCGGCCGGTCATGCAGTGTCATCCCCGGCGGCGGCGGTGCTCCCCTCAGTGTCACCAGCAGCATCCCTTTCTTTCGCGGACAGACAAAGAAGTGGAGACGAAATCGAGAGGAGGAAGAGGTTGCTTTGAGGTCTGAAGGTGTATGCGAATCATGAAAGGCAAACAGTGTGTAAGAAAGGCAAATTCATTTCATCGTCTTCCTTTCACGCCTGTTGTGCTGTCAACCCACAACCAGTTTCCCTGGCGACAGGCGCATGCAGAAGCTCCGCGGTTCATTTACTTAGGGCGGTACCTACTCATAAACTACTGCAGGTGCAATTGTACCCGGCGGCTCGGGCGCAGTCTCGCAGCGAGCGAGTGTGACACTGGTGAAGGAGTTGAGCGAGCGTCTCACCCCCACCCACATGCAATTTGACATCCAGACGGGAAATCTCGCCGTTGAATGGTACGGGTGCTGAAGAAAGGGCTAGTACCTAATAAGCTGCTAGTAGAATGTAGATGCTGGCGTTATACAGTAGCGCACGCCCGCGCGCGTCTGCTCTCTTACGGCCAGGGCGGGCGCGGCTCCGCGTGAAGCTGGAGCAGCTGGAGGCTTCCCTTCACTTTGTGTTGAGCTCATCTTTTGCCTGCGAGAGCACAAAGGGCCGTCCTCCCTCCTCCCCTCCC
>JTLS01000695.1:0-14795 GCA_000826855.1 Basidioascus undulatus
AGGAGAAGGTGGAGGCGACAGAACAAGTAAGGGAGGAAGATTCGGAAGCTGAGCTGGTGCGCCTTCCCTCTGGCCCTCTTTCCCTCCCCATCCCGCAAGCTCACCCGATCCCTCTCTCCAGGAGCGCCTCCAAACCGCCTACGCGTCCCTCCCGCTCTCTGCGCTCGCCGCCGCGTCCGCCTCCCTCTCCGGCGCCTCTTCCGCCGGACCATCCGCCTCCTCCTCCAAAGCCGAGCGCCTGGAGCAGGCGAAGCGTGAGCTGGCGAAGCTGCAGGCTTCGAAGCGGGGCGGGAAAGGGAAGGCGGAGAAGGGCAAGGGCAAGGAGGAGAAGGAGGCCAAGAAGAAGAGGGAGGTGGGGCGGAGTAATAAGCATGCGTGCGTGGGTGTTCTGGAGGAGGAGGAGGGCGTTGGACTGATGAGAGAGGGGAGGACAGCCCGATGGAGGTATCCAGCAAGAAGGCCGTCTCCCGCAAGCGGGACGTCGTCGAGGTCGAGCAGCCCGTGCGTCCTCCTCCCTTACTTTCTCTCTCCCTCCTCTAATTACTCGCGTCCTCCCCCCCCCAAGAAACCGCGCGACCCGCGCTTCTCCTCCCTATCAGGGCATCTCTCCCCCGCGCTCTTCCGCTCCTCCTACTCGTTCCTCTCCTCCTCCCTCTCCTCCGACATCGCGACGCTCCAGTCCTCCCTCTCCTCCGCGGAGCTCGCGCTCAAGCGCGCGCGCTCCCTGCCCGGCAGCAAGGCCGAGCGGCGCGAGGCGGTGCAATTCGCTGAACAGGAGAAGGAGCGCGTGGAGGCTGCGCTGAGGAGCGCGAAGAGCAGGCAGGAGAGAGTGAAGAGGGAGGAGCGGGAGAGGGAGGTGCTTGGGCGCTTGAAGAAGGAGGAGAGGGAGAAGAGGAAGGAGGGGAAGGGCGCATGGTTCATGAAGGAGTGTGCGTATCCGTCCCTACCTCCTTCTTTCTCCCCCAAACAGCATTCCTCCCTTCTGTACCTCCGCTGACCTGACCTGACGTATCCCCTTGCCCCAACAGCCGAGAAGAAGCGGCACCTCCTCGCAGCGCGGTTCGAGGACCTCCAAGCGCAGGGCGGGACGAAAGCCGTGCGTCGCGCGATCGAGAAGAAGCGCAAGCGTGTCGAGGGCAAGGAGAAGAAGGCCCTGCCGTGGGGGAAGGACGAGGGGCGGCGGTCTGCCGGCGCCGGCGGCGAGGGCGGCGAGGGAGGTGGGAAGAGGAGGAGGGTGTGAGTGGCGGGTGGGGGGTTGTGATGAGCTGTCTGGAGCGGTGGGATCCACGTACCTTGTGGAAGATGTGGGATGTGTACGGGGTGTACATTGTTGGCTCACTGGGCTGCGTGTACTTCAGCAGTCGGGATTCGAGCTCGCACTTCGGCAGGTAATGTCGACCGCGGCGGACTCGCATGGGCCCGGCTGGCCGCGTCCTAGCGAGCGTTTGTAAGAGTACCGCACACTGAATATGCTCCAAGAGCGCACTGAGAGTCTTAGCTTTCCTTTCGTTGCTGGTCGTGTGCAGCTGTCAACCTGTCTGGGCCGAGGCGACAGTGACAGCGACGCTTTTCCCGCGCAGGCACGCCTTCGTCGTTCGCAGCCTCGCACGCCATGCCTTGCTGCCTTCCTCCTTCCCCCTTCCTCTTCCTCCTTCCCCACCTTCATCCTCTGACCGGTCTTGCCCCATCCTCATACCTCCCTCATCCTTCCAGTCCCCGCCCCGTTCCTTCCATCGCCCCTCGCCCCACACACTCGCTAGTATCTCGCACCCGCTCTCCCTCCTTCCCTCCCTCCCGACCCAGCCAAGCTCGGGCAGCGATGTGCCGCCTCCTCGTGTTTAAGGGCAAAGAGCCTATCCAGCTGTCCCACGTACGCTGTCCTTCTTCATTCTTTCGCACCTCCTCTCCCTAGCTAACGGAGGATGGTGGCATTCCAGCTCCTCACCAAGCCTTGCCACTCGATCATCAACCAGGCGTTTGACTCACGCCTTCGTGCGTTTTTACATCCGCCATTCCCTCCTCTTCCTCTTCTCCCTTCTTATGCAGGGCTGGGTGGACGGGCGCAGGGCTGGACTCGAGGCGGCCTATCAACGGGGATGGGTTCGGCGTCGGTATGTTATTCCGTCCCTCGTTGTGTCCTAGGCTCACTGACGCATCTCTGACGCCTTGATGCTGTAGGCTGGTACGATGCCTTCCCTGACCCCGAGCTCGGCGCGGAGCCTTGCATATTCACTTCCGTCACTCCTGTGCGTCTTCCTCCTTCTCTTTCCTCACTACCCACCACCAGTCCCCATCCCCCATCTCCATCCCCTATCCCCTCTTCCCTCATCCTATTCCACCCTCTCTCCTTCTGCCGTGCTTACTCGTGTGGGGAGTTTGCAGGCCTGGAACAACCAGAACCTCACCCGCCTTGCAGCTAAGATCAAGTCCCCGCTCGCTTCGTTTCCACACTTCTTATAAAAGAATACTAAAGAAGTTAAGTATCCTCTCCACCTTCCCTTTTTATTCCCTCTTCCGAGTCGGACCACCGCCACTGCATATCCAGGGGGGTGTGTTCCCAGTCGGATTTGACGCTTGAGTCTGGTGGGACCTTCTTCCTTTTCCCCTGCTGATCAAGCGTCCGTTAACGGATCTGGCCCTAGAGCCGGCCAGCGTATCATGCAGACTCGACGCACGTCGTCGTGGCAGTAGTCCGGCAGTCTCGTTACCTCTTGCTCACTGACGACCCTTCCCAGGGGCGGAGCTCTGAGCAGCCCCCGCCTCAGCAGGTGGCTCGACTCGATCAGTCGCTCGCGATATGAGATATCTATAAGCAAACGTACATTGACGCCTCAGCTTGGAGAGCAGTGCAGGAGGCATCAGTCTGACTCTGGCGGACGTTCAAGGAGCAGGTCTGGACTAGTTGGCAGTGTTGGAGGATATGGAGGGCCTGGACGGTTGGGGGAGACGGGTGGGCACATTTGGGGACTACGGTGTTGAAAGACGTCAAAGAGGGCCCGGAAAACGGCATCAAGCAATTGCACAATGGCATGCTCGTCCGCTGAGTTTGCCGATTACGACGTTTTGTAAAAGCAACTGCAAAACACACCGGACCTCCAATTAAAGAAGAAGCCGGGAGCGAAGTCTTGGGATGTGATGTTTGCTCGCCTTTAAGTGCACACACATTGCCAGAGGTAAGGCACAGGCGCTCAAAAGCAAGCGACTGCAAAAGCTTGTCGGGTTCATAGCGAAGCGACAGGGTTGTGTGCACAAGCAACTCTCTGATTGCACGCAACCGCGCTATACACCGTCTTCCACCGTCCGTGTTGAACAAAAGCAGTAGTGTCTGGTTCAGGTGGGTACTTGGGTAGTGGCGAAAGAAGCCGAACAATACAGCGGTAAGAATCAGAATGAGCAAGGCGGTGCGGTGATCCACTATTCGAAGCCGAGCCGAACACTACTTGCAGGCCAAGCTTGGGATTGCGCCGTTTGAATGTGCTTTTGATAGAACCTTCCCCGCCAGCAACCACCACCAAACGCGATCCCAACCCGCGAGGCCCCCCTCGGCCGCAAGCGTTGCGGTCAGTCGCCTTCTCAAGAAGCTTAGGCACAGTTACGCAGACAGCCGCAGTTTCTTGGAGACGTGCCTCGTTCGGCCTGACTGTCTTCCAGTGAGTAACTTGAGCCCAAATGAGCAATGCATGGGTGTAAGTTCAATTATCTCGGCAACAGCCAAGAGAGCGCCTTTCAAACTTTTCGGTCCAGTACGCGGCCTGAGCCCGCTGACACTCTGCAAGACTCCTAAACATAAAAGTACCAGAGAGTTACTTATAAAGTGTTGGAAATTATGGTGTATACCCTTGGAGTTGAGGGATTGCGTATCGAGCTGCCCCCGCTCAAGAAACCTGCGATGGGCGCCAGAGCGACGGCCTACAAGACAACGCAGAACCCGATATCAGGAAGGGACTCGGGTAATCAGTTATAATAAGGTTTTTTACTGATGGTAGCCGTCCCACTCGCCAAACAGACGTATCGAGTATGCGTGGGACGAAAACAGGGGTACAAACAGATTGATATGCATTGCGAGGAAACGTGAAAGCGTGATATCAGAAGGAAGAGTGTGGGGGTGGGCGCAGGGGAGGGGGTAGGCCTCGGCGTGGGCGTAGGCGTAGGTCGGGGACTCTCCTCCGCTTCCGCACCCGAGCCTGACGCGCCGTTCTCCTCGGGCGCGGGGGTGCTGCACGCGGACGTGCTCGCGCCATCATCCGCCAGCGCAGCAGCGATGACCGCGGGGGTCTTCTTGGCGCGCCTCCGGCCGTAGTACGGCAACTCCGCGGGCTCCTGGTCCGCTAATTGGCTGCGGCGCGTCGAGCGCTTCTTCTCCGGGTCCAGGCCGCGCATTGGCGGGCGAGGGAGGACGAGCGCTGGGGGCGGGGGAGATTCGGAGGGGGGCGTAGGAGAGCGTGCGCGCTTGCGGGATGTGGATGCGGGGGGGGCGGTGAAGGAAATGGGGGTGTGCGCGGGGGAAGAGACGCCCGATAGAGGGGAAGGGACGTGGATTGGCGGAGGGAGAGGGTGGGACGACGCCGCGGGTGGAGTGCTCTGGTGCGAAGAGGTACCGGACGGTCCTGACGCGTTGTGGGAGGACGCTGCCCCTCCGGCTGTCGGTCGACCGGATGCAGAGCCATTCACAGAGGAAGCCGACGAGGCGGCAGCGGCGGGCGGCGGCGTCGGCGCGAGCGTCTTGGGCGTCCCGCTTCTTCGCGTCACGCGCTTGTTCTCGTCTTCCGACTCGATGAGCGGCGCCTTCGCGTAGAACGCATGCGTGAGCGCTTCGAGCTCGCCTGCCCGCTTAGTCTTCTTCGGCGGAGGGGGAGCGGTCGGGGGGGCAGGCGCGGGCTCCGGTTCGGGCTGAGACTCGGCTTCGGGCTCTGGGGAGGAGCCGAGGGAGGAGAGGGAGGAGGAGCGGGAGCGTCGGTGGGTTGTGGGCGCGGCGGGAGGGCGGGAATTGTGCGCCGAGGGGCTCACGGAGGTCATGATGTGAGTGTCGTGCGCTGGGGACTGTGGGGTACATGTCAGTCGCGAAAGGTCGGATATGAACCATCGTCATGAAGTGGGACAGACATACAGTTTGTGTGCAATGGTTTCCGAGGGGAGAGGACGGTTCTAAATGGTCGAGGGTAGCTGTGAAGCTGTCGGGAGGCGTCAGCGACGGGTTCGCATGGCTGTGGCCATGAGTGGACTGGATCGGACACTGAGTGCATCTCGATAGTCCAGGAGCAACACCAACATCCTGAACATGATACTTCAAGTGCTTGTGAAGATCCGTGACGGTTCGCAGTCGTTCCATCGCCCGCTAGGCGGCGCCAGGGCACAACAGCCCGCCCCATCCAGTGAGATAACACCAGCGACAAAGATAGCGGTTCGAACCGACACCCACGCTACCGATCGATCCCATACTCACAATGTATCTCTTACACACTCGCGCAGAGGTTCAAACGCGGGCAGGCTGGTGATATCAAGGGGGCAAGTCAGCGGGAACAGGGGTCGAGGAGGGCGAGGCTCCGTTGGGTGAGTTTGAATGACAATGAAAGGGAATGCGCGGGTAAACGGACCAACATGGGTATCCATGTGGTGGATGTACGTGTTGTCGAGATCCAGATAGCCTGCGAGGCGCGAGGGAAGCGATGGAGGGACGGAAGAAGGCGGCCTTCCCGCCTCCTCTCGCTGTGCCTCGACCGTTGATCCTTGCCCATCCACCGCGCGCGAAGGTCCCACACATACGCCATACGCCCCACGGATCCCATACTCGACAGATAGAGGGGGTATAGCTCACCCTGGATGTTGGTGGATCACAGGGACGAGGCGGGAAGACGAGCGAGGACGAGCGAGGAGCAGCGCCCACACGTGCTTCAGAAGCAGCCCGGTTCAAACCTTGCGCGATGCTATCGCCCCGAGCCCTCATCATCAGTCTCTCTGCCTGCTGCCCTATATAATCCATACGCAGCTCACCGAATACGGGCCGATGGGCGCAGAGCGAGTCCGGGAGGGGCGGGGAGAAGATGGGGGGCGAGACGAGACGAGATGTCAGGCTTGCTTGCTCGCTCGCTCAAACGCTGGCGCGCGCGGAAGGCGCTCGTTCCGACGTGATGGAAGTCAAGCAAGGGGTTCTGTGTCGTGAGCGTACCAAGAATGCGAGACTCTGTGCCCCTGCGAGCAACAAGGCGTCTGGGAATATCGGTATAGGTGTCGGCGTGGGTGCTCTGAGGGGGCGGTATCGACGGTGGAGGATGAGATGGTGCAAGGCAGGCAAGCCGAGGGAAGGCAGCAGCCGCGCGCGTGGTTGATCGAGAGCCCGAACGCTCCTTGAGCGGATAGCGGCGTCGGCAGTCGGCCGCTCCGTTGCGTATTAACCGACTACAAGTATCTTCGATATAATATCCGCTTCACCCGGGGCCGGCAATCGCCCTTCCTGGGCGTTCGTCGTTCGTCGTAACGTTTCTGAGGTGCAGGCGTCGGGTGTTTGCTCGAGCGAGGACAAGGAAAGGAAAGCGAGAAGGCGCTGTCTGAGGGGCGTCCCGGAACGGCTCAAGCCAAGAATGCGATTGATTGACTGAAACCGGCCCGGTGAATTTGGCTTGCAACCCGGAGCATTTAGTTTAATAGGTCTCCGTCATGACCTTTTGTCCTGCGAGCACTATGACGAGAGTGAAAGATTTAGTGTCGAAGGGAAGAAGTATTGGTACACGCGTACGGTTTAGTTTTCATTCACTTTCACTGAGTTTCATTCTCCTTAATGGAAACAGGAGGTCCGAGCAGCGTCTTCTCGAGTCGTCATCAGTGAGTAACCTCCATGGGGTCCGATTCATATGCGTACAAGCCACACCCTGCACCCACTTGCGTCTGCATAGCGACGCTCGGGAAGACAGGCCCTGCCGGGTGCTGGTCCTCTGTGGTGCATACCCAGTGCATCCCAAGTGCATCCCCGAACAGGTCGCACGACGATCACTACCCCCTGCCGGCAACCCCCTTTCTGCCCTCACTTACACTTTTCATCGCTCGAAGCCGGCTCCTATGCTGTATTATAGAATTTTCATTCACGTACCATTGAGCGTTGTCAGCCATGGCGTGCCCCACGGCCGGCCGACGCCTCCAGGTTCTTCTCGCCTGGCGATAACGAAATGACGTCAGTGAGCCGCGAGCGCAGAGGAGATAAGCAAGCAGGACGCCCGAATCAGCTCTCAACGGCACGAGAACCCATTGTGCACACAAAAGCCTGGTGAAAGAACATCAGCATTTAAGGACCGCTGGAAGGGACATGTAATGTAGAGACATCTGCTTGCAGTGTGCAGACTGCTGCTCGCAAAGGCAGCTAGCGAGTAATTTTTGGTCGCGGTGTACTATGGCTTCACCATGAGGCCTGGAATTACTTACTGAACTGATAATGATTGAGGCATGTTTATATGGTCTACAATCTTGCATTTCAGATTTGAATACCTAAGCAGGCGAACAGGAAAAATTGCACAAACAAGCAGTGTTCTGCCCTAGTCCGCGGAACTCCCACCCTCCTCCTTGCGACGCGTCCCCCGCGCGTCCCTTGTCTTTCTTCCTCCCCTCCCATCAACACTCTCCCACTCCCACTCCTTCCTCCAATCCCTCCACACCCCACCCACCCCACATCAAGCATGACAGACCTCAAAACCCGACACTACGCGGCACTCTCCTCCTCGCTCACCGCGCTCTCCCAAAACCTCGCCGCGACGGCCGACCAGCTGTCCACGACGGCGGAGCAGCTCGACGCGATGCGCCGACTGGCGGGGGGGCATGTGGCGCAGTGCGTCCCATACTCTTCTCACCTCTTACCCTTTCCACGAGAGAGGGACTGGATGAGAGAGAGAGAAGGGAGTAGGCTGATGCAGGAGTGGCGAGGGCAGGTTCATGGCCGTTTCGAGGCTGCTGGATAAGCATGATGAGGAGGTGGCGAGGCGGGTGGAGGAAGAGGCGGGGGTAGGGGCGAAGCGAGGAGGAGGCGAGGGGTCGGATGGGGGTCAGTGAGCATTGGGGAGGTGGACGAGGGAGAAGGACGGAGGAGGACGCATGATACCCTTTCTGATCTTTCTTTAGCTCGAACAGTCGACCTTCGTCGACATGAATTAGACTTACCCACTGACCTTTTTCCACCGGTGCACGATTCATTCGACACGGCTTTTCGATTCTCTTGCTCGATCAGACCCTCACGTTCGAACGAATACCTTCACATCCCGCTATCCACCGTTGCGTTATTCTTTTACCCGTTTAACACCGCGCATTCACACTATTACGTTCTGGGGGCCTTGTCACACCAACCGGGCCTCGACGCTGTCCCACACGTTCTCGGGTTTCACGCTCTACTGGACGTTTTCGCACACGTTTAGATGCCATGGAGGCTGGAAACGGACTCGCTCTCACACAATGCAGCATGCCAAAAACGGATAAGACCGATTTATCGATTAGACCGGAATGACAAACTCTTCGACTCGCAAGCACACATTGCTTCAGCAAAAAAGACCGACACGTTACAGTTTCGCCTTGAGCTCGTCGCTCCTCAGACCTTGCTCGGCTCGTCCGGGCCCGCGGCGGTGTGGTGCGCCGCCGCAGCCTTCTCGTAGTGCACCACGACGCCGGCCTTCTCCTCGCCGGGCCTGTGGCCGGGGTGGAGGTCCTCGGAGAGGAGCTTGCGGCGGTACGCTGGTGTGTGGGTAAATGGTAAGCATGTGGGGACAGGGGAATGCAGGCAGGCAGTGAGGAGCCTAACGCACCATCCGAGGTGAACGGCGTGCTGTTCCGGTACATCAGGTCGACTTGCTCGAGCGACAGGCCTTTGGTCTCGGGGATGCTTGAAGGGGGAGGGATGAAACAGCGTCAGCGCAGAATTATCCCAGACTGCGCATAGTTCAGTTACAAGAAGTAGGTGAAGATGAGACAGCCGACGCAGGTCGATCCCCAGCTGAACAAGAAAACGATACCGACGTGAGCAACAGAGGCCTAGAGCACTAGGCTTTGAACGGGACGTACATGAAGAACACCTTTGACTGGAGGTTTGCGTTTCCTTCGCCCGGCTCCACGAGGTAGGGTGTCGCGTATCCGATCGCCCAGTTCCACTGCCCATCCCCAACTCAGCGAGCTTCAAAGCGCAAGACCTCAGTAACACTCACAAGCCAGTTTGAAGCCGTCGAGAGAGACATGGCTTTGGCGCGGATGGCTTGAGGGAAGATCTCGCCCGTGACGACCCTGACATGCAGTTCGCGTGAGTCAGCGCAGGGATATTAGAGCAGTGCTGCAAGGACTCACCATGCGATGGGGCTGTGGACAATTGAAGTCAGTTGGGTACAGCGTGTGGTGGTAGTGATTCAAAGACTTACCCCCAAGTAGACGCGAAGAACGCGATGTAGATGCACACGAAAGCGATCAGGCAGCGCTGCCCGGCGAGGTTGTCCGTTCTAATGGTTACGCCGACTTTTCAGAGGAATCAAGAGTGAGTATCTGAACGACCTAAGCTCTCTACACCATCGGGACCTACTTATGGCGACGAGATACTGCCAGCCCAGCCCATCCTTGGTCAGTCCCACAACGCTTCGTTCGAATTGAAGTTGTTTCGAGCGGGACAAAATGCGCACCTCGCACACAAGCATGCCAGCAGCCCCAATGAGCAGGAGCTTACGCCTGCCCACTTTGTCGACAGCCCAGATGCCGGGGATCTGTCGGGTCACGGAAATGTTCAGTCCTATAAACGACAATGGGAAGACCCTAACAGGACACACCGTCATCCCAACGTTCACAACGCTGGTTGCGATGGAAATCAAGAACGGGTTCTCGATTCCGCTGTTCTTGAAGAAGGCGGTGCCGTAGTAGCTATAAAGGGGGGAGAAGTGAGCATTGACCTCCTGGAACAAACTCGAACGTCTTCAGCTTACAAGATGAAGTTGATGCCTGGCGGAGTAGATTGGTCAGATTCGAAACGAAGCTCGGTGTAGTCGAACAGTCGCGGCTTACCTGTGAGCTGTTGCCATGCCTGCAGGAAGACGCCCGTCAAAGTACGCTGCAGGTTCTTGCCTGTGGAGGAACAGAAAAATCAACTGTGCTGTACTCGAAAGGAACTGTTGAGGCTTTCAGTACGTACCCGGCCCGCGCTTGAAGCAATCGGCATAGCCTGCGTTGTCCAGAGCGAGCTCCTGGGCGAGACTGCGTTGGGTCGCTGTCAGAACATGCAAGTGTTACGAAAACTTCCGGGACTCTCACCTCGCTTTGACATCGTGCAGTTCCTCAAGCAGCTCCGGGTCGTCCTTCTGGCAGCGAAGCAAGCGCTGCAGGCTGCGCACGGCCTGTTCCTCTCTGCCCTTCTGGATGAGGAAGCGGGGAGACTGCCGAAGTACAGGTGCTCGTCAGTACCATGTTGGACTACTATGGCTGTGTGGGGAAAGAGAGGGTACCTCGGGAAGGAACAGGACTCCGACGCCGAGGATGAGCGCCCAGAGGAACTGGATGCAAGTCGGGATGAGCCAAGATCCGCTGTCGTTCCGGTCCTTGGTGCCCTCCGCTACACAAGAAGCCAGGAGGATACCGATGGTGATGGCCCATTGGTACAAGGCGACGACGCCACCGCGGATCCACTTGGGTGAACACTCGGACTGTGAAGGGAAGGTATCTGAGCACGATGTGCGAAGGCAAGCAGGCAAGATCATGGCGCACCTGGTACATCGGAACGAGGGTCGATCTGGACTTCCCCATCAACTTCCATTTCAAGGAAAAGCATAAGAGGAGGATGGAACGCACACAATGCCGACGCCCAAACCTGCGAAAACTCGACCGACCACGAACTGCGGGATGGCGGTCGAGGCGGCCTGCAGGATAATGCCGAGGCTAGGGAGGAATGGCTCGTCAGCGCTGCTTTTGATTTCCATTTAGGACTCGACCGCTCACGAGAAGACCAGACATGCAATGACCAGACCGAAGCGACGGCCGATAATGTCGGCAATGGGAGCACCAGCTGTACAACACCTTCAGTACGGAAAATAGCAGACATGTATGTATAGTCTCATTGACTTACCCAGAGCGCCGAAGAAGGTCCCGGCTGAAGCTTTCGTCAGTCCCATCAACGCTGGACGATATGTGACAAGATGCACCCGAGAGGCTGGACACGACAAGCGACTTCTGCGACGTTGTGATATAGCAATCGCCGCCGTCGTCGGGCCGGGTTCCAAACTCGCACAGCCTGGAGCACAAGCAAGGTCATGTCAGATACATATATGGATGGCGCTGGGCATGCACACTCTCCGACGTACCAGTACTGCATCACGTCGATACCAGAGATCGTGCCCGTGCTGGAGGCGACGATGCAAATCAGCTTATGAAACTCGCTCTGACTATGTTGAACAACAGACGCACTCATATCCTGGATCCCAGTTGCCCCTGCGTTGAGTCTGTCTGTCCACCCAAGCAGAAGCATGATCAAGCTCACCGAAGAGGATGCCTTTTTGCATTCTACAGATCAGCCCGGATTCTCCCACCTAAGGTTGAAGGAGACATACCTCCGAAAGCAGCCTGTTCATGCTCGACAATGTCAACGTGGACCAACAGCCGACAGCCTCACAGGAGACACTTACGAATCCACTCATGACGATCGCCGGCAAGGACGAACGGCCTTTGAGGTCGAACTTCGCTGGACCAAGGGGTACGCCGCCAGGCATACTGGGTAAGAGTTTTGAGATGAGTGGCCGAGGGGGGAAAGGAGGTGGAAGGCAGTCAAGGGAGAGCCGGTGAAAGAAACGAGTTTGTTTCGCTCGTAGGTTTTTGTCCTGGCCACGAGACTCCACCAGCTGGTGATGGGGTCTCCGCGGGGCCCGCAAGGAGGACAGCGTCCTCCCCGGAGATCCGCATGGGATTGCAGATGCAGGCCATGCTGGCCGAACGCTCCACGCGCACTGCCCTAAGTCATCCGCGATCCCTACCGTCCTCCGTCCTCCTGTGCGTGCGTTCTGCCCGACATAAGGTGGTCGCAATATCTGTAAATGTACCACCTGACCAGCGGAAGCACTATTTCTGTTTTCAGACAGGGTTCTGACAGCTGGGCGCGGCGAGCCAGCATCACAAAAAGCGGGAGGATAAACAGCGGATACAGCCTTGATGTCGTTCGTCGTTCTCAGGCGCGTGGACTGCTGTTCAGGCGCCAAACCGAACGACCCAAAGCGGCAGAAATTCGGAGAGAATTTTGATGAGGAATCCGTCTTCATAGAGCATCGGCAGGTAACTCAGGATGCATCTCGATACGGAGCAGCTCATTCAGTGCCTGCAGGCGTGCCTGGCCAGCAACGTGCTCCGGCAAGAAAGTACGGGAAAATTCCCGTTCATGCTAGGGCTATCCGCATGCACGTTCATCAATCGATCTGAGAGAGTACGGAGGCTGCATTCTACTGGAGAATGCGAGACACCTCTGCTGCAAAGTGGGTTTGACATGCTCCCGAGCTACAGGTCTAGCAGTTCGCTCACCAACCGGGAGCGCTCACGGCCATGAAGATACCATGAGATTATCGTCTTTTTGACCAGCGCTGCAGAACACGGCTGGCCTCATCCGGTGCAGCTTCACCCAACACAGACTCGACCTGAGCTAAGGGAAGTGTCATGAGTAGCCTTAAAAAGGTATACAAGATTATCAGGGTGGTACAGACAGCTACGCTAAGCGACCAAGTGTCCACAAAACAGGCGAGGAAAATGTCCAGGGTAGCAGCAAGCAATGTCCCAAAATATTTAACACCTCTACCTCTAGCTTCTCAGCATTCGGGTACCGAGACAGGGATGCGGACTGTAGGTAGGGGGACGAAACAAACCCACTCAGTCAGCAAGGGGAGTACAAGGCGGCGAAGAGAGGACTAGGGCAGGGCAAAGCGGCGAACCTTCAGTCGCGAGACCCGCGAGCGAAGTCTCTTTGTACTTCGTGGACATGTCTACGACCGCAACTCCTCTCGTCAGCCCCTCCGTCTCAAAGACTCAGAAAGAAGTGCGCGCACCGGCAGCAGTGACTCGCATCGCGCGAATCGCGTCATCCAAGCTGACCGAGTGCGTCCCATCCCCGGCAAGTGCGAGTTGAGCGGCTGTTCCGTTTTCCAGAAAGCCAATCAGCCATGAAAGACGTTGAGAGAGGCGGGAGGCGTACCGGTGACAGCCTTCACAGCGCCCAGCGAGTTGCGCTCGATGCACGGCACTTGGACCATCCCATCGATCTGCGCGCGCCCATCTTATCAGCATTCGACCGAGTTTGAGCCGTCTTGGCGTAGATGGTACGTACTGGGTCGCACGTCAGCCCAAGGTTGTGTTCTATCCCGATCTCCGCAGCCTGCTCGATCACTTCGGGCGACCTTTCCATCCATCCATCCCATCTCATGTCACAATCAGCTGCATTCATCCGTCGCATAGAGAGAAGCGCAAACGCACCCTCCCATGCAAGCCGCGAACCCCGCAGCGGCCATCGAGCAAGCGACCCCGACTATTTAACGGGCCGCAAGGGCATGAAAATCAGACGCGTGCAAAAGCGAGAAGACGAAAAAGGGAAGGTGTACCTTCAGCCATGCACCCCCCTTCAGCAGCAGAGATCGTCGCGCCCCGCTTGTAGAGCATTCTATCCAGTCGCGCCTGTGTTAGCGTCTGTCCATGTGCTTTTTCGACTGACAGGAACGCAAGCGTACCCGATGGCTGTATGTCATGAGGACCAGTCAGCATAGAATGTTCGATAAGTAGGAGTGAGGGAAGAGGGGACGCACCAGAGGCAGTAAGCAAGAACGTCATGATGTCCCTCTCCGGCTCCTCCGAGATGAACTGCCCACCCTCTCGCATTGTCAGCACCTCTCCCTTACTCTGTAGCCACAGAAGACGCACCTCAGTGATATACTTCAGCACAGCGGGTATGACGCCCGCTGCCCCGAGCGTCGGCGCAGTGACGACGCGCCCTCCGCCCGCGTTCGTCTCATTCACCTACCATCCCACCAATCCATCTCAGCGTCCCCTCCCCCAAATCCCAAAAAGACCCACTGCAATAGCATAAGCGCTCAAAAAGTCCAACGCAGGGAAGATCGTCTTCCTGGGCGGGACGGGCCTGACCTGGTGGTCGAACCGTCCCACGATTCCCATCCCTCCGGCACCTCCTGCACCTCCGTCAGCCACTAGCGACCCGGCCTCCACGCCCGGCAGCTGGGCCGCGGGCGCGGGCGCGCCGAGGGCGGGGTACAGCCCGCGCTGCAGGCGCTTGTAGAGCGCACGCGCGCGGCGCTTCACCTTCAGCCGGCCAGGGAGGTGCGTCTCGGTTGAGGTCACGCCGGAGCGGATGCACTCGTCCATCACTAAATTGGTCGAGATGGGGAGGCGAGGGGTCACTGCTGGTTGGAGGGGCGGCACCAGGCACGAGGGAATGTGGGCGCACCGGTCCAGATTTTGAGGATGCGCGAGCGGATCTGTGCCCGATGCGTGTGAGCGGGGGGAGAGAAGAAGTAGGTGGGAGAGAGACGCGGACACACCTCTTCGGGGGTGTACCAATGCAACTCGTTCTCATAAACAATCTGGGCGATCGTCAACTGCCGCCATCCCCCTTTCCACTATATCAGCCTCACCCCTCCCTCCCTCCACCTCCTTCATCATCTTCCCCCAGCTATGAACGCACATTGTGCTTCTTCGTCAACGCCAGCAAGCTCGCGCCATCATGGAACGGGTACGGCACGCCCTCCTCCTTCTCCTTCTCCTTCTCCGCCTTCTTCTCCCTCTCCTGCACGACTGGCGGGTGGGCCGCGGAC
>JTLS01000696.1:0-14790 GCA_000826855.1 Basidioascus undulatus
GTAACCCCAGTAGTCAGTATTTTGCGGATCCCAAACACCCTTCCCGGCCCGCCTGGCCCAGGCGGCTACCCGCGCGTGCACCCGCACGCCCCCACGCCGCCAGGGCACCATGCTCCGCACCCGCATGCCCCCCATCCGCATGCACACGGGCCGCCGCCCCCGGGATCCCAATACGGCCCGCCTCGGAGCAACTCTGCCCCGTACCCGCCTAACGGCGGAGGGTACCCCCGTGGAGGTGGGCCCCCGCCCCCGCCGAATGGGTACCCCCGTGGCGCGCCCCCGCCTAATGCCGGGTACCCCGCTGGCGGGCCTGGCAGGCGGATCTGAAGCGTGAGGCTGGCTGGAGCGAGGCTGGAAGGGTGGGGGGGTTCTGCTTCTTTCTTTTGGGTGCCGCTTCTCTCGGGACTATGGACCGGACCGCCGCAGCGGGACTTCGGCGCGCGGCTCGATGTCGGCGTCGATGTCTCCGCACGCTGCTTATTTTCACCCCTTCTTGTATGCCCTACCCCATCTACGCGCCTCGTCTTCGTTTGATCCTCGTGCTCTTTGCTTGTTCATCTCCTCTCCCTCGTTGAAGTCCTCTTTCTATGCTGCGCTATGATACTGTTTCGTTACTCGTCCTTGCTTGTATCAATTGACGCTTCTCGCTTTTCATATCACTGCGCGTAGCTTGGTCGCTTCTCTGTTCCAGCCCTGCAGTCGGGAATAAGGTGAGGGTCCAGTGAGGGGCTTCTCTTCCGGGGGAGGGTTCGAGGGGTGGTGTGGAAGCACAAGACCGTGAGACCAGAGGTGCGACATGAGGATGAGGGTCTGAAGAATGGGGAGCGTGCGTTGATCGGGGAAGGGGGAGGAGAGGGGAGGGGAAGGATGTGGGAGGAGTTGGTGAGTGGAAGTCAGTCAGGTTTGCAGTCGGGCAGGTTCTTATTACTAAGGAGAACGAGTGGGTGGACAGTGGGTGGACAGACCGGTTCGCGGTTCGACAGTGTAGAGCATGTCCAGGCAGGATGTTTTGATGGCCTTCTTCTAGTCGTTGTCTGATCGGGCTGCTGAGATATACTTAACTTTCCAGCGCAACTATCTCTGAGTCAGTAAAGCATACAGTCTGCTATGCACAACGAGGGCTAGCACTTTGCTTTCGCTCGGACAAGTTCTGTGACACTGTACTGTTTGGCTTTTGGACTGCCAGGTTGCAGCGACAGTGGTAGCCCAATCGGACGAGACAACTGCTCGCATGTGTCGATGCGGCACCAAGGAAAGTGACTTTCCGCTGACTGAATACTGTGCCAAATTCATCTTATCTATGCAGATGTTATGCCGAATATAGTTCACATGCTGCCAGTGGAGCGGTGCGAGCCCTGGAGCTGCTCGCCCCGGAAAGCGTACAGTCTTTCTGCCAGTCCCAGAAGTACCATGCGTGTGTTCTTCGGCCCCGGGTCTCTTTGGGATGCTGAAACAGAAGGAAGGGATGCGCGCTGGGCCGTCCGGGCGTGGCGCTGTTCTTGCTCCATGCGGACAAGTTTATCCTCAGCGTTCCTATTATTTTTCCTGATGAAGAGGTGATGGACAGACTCAGAGTAAAGAAGAAGCTAGATTGGTGGAAGAAGTTGAAGGCGACAACCACAAGGAGTGGTGTTAGCTTCATCTCAGTGCATCCACCTGCAGGCTGTGTTTCGCTTGTTTTGGATAGATAGCTCGGTCCCAGCTATCTGCGCTCCTATCAGTCCTATGTGTTCTTGATTTATTTGCTACTGGACGATAAGGAAACCCGGATATCCCCCTTTGATGCGAGCTCAAGCCGGGAGACCGTCCACTGAGCGAGCTCGAAGTGGGGCGGGTCGAAGGTAACGACGCGGACGATACCGTGGAGCGCCTCGCGCGTGCAGTTTGCCAGCGTCGTGCAGCAGGTTGAGCGCGGCGCAAACGGCGGTCCAAAGTTGGTGGCTGCGCTGCGCTTTCCACGCGCGGAGCGCGTAGGATAGGTTGACGAACGAGGCGATCGTGAGGGAAGAGCGGAAGGACACGTTGAGCCGACAGCCGTGGGCCAATGCTCCCTCTGGCATGTCTGGTGACGGACTCGGGTTAGTAGATTTAGTCGACTGGGAGAAAGCTGGCATTGACCCGCCTGGGAACAGCAGGCGACTGTGTGGGGTGAAGCGGACATGATATCAAGGAATCATTCGAGTGGAAAAACAAGTAGGGGATCGAGGTGTTCGCCTTCCTTGCACTTCCCGCATACGCGGAAGCGTGGGCCCTCGGGCGGCGCCGACGTGTTGCACCGGTGGCATGTCCCGAAGGTGCGGGACGCGCTGCTGCTTTTGGGGAACTTTCGAGGGGGTTTGACGAGCATACGCACTTCTTATCGAACGTTCCACCGCGGGTTCCGCGGGTTCGCTACTTCATATGTACCAGCGCCTATCCTAAACACTATGAGGTATGTACAGACCCCACAGCCGTCGCGCTAAGACGTGTGTGTATTTGAAGCGCTCGAGGGACAAAAAACCTATACGGTATTGTCCGTAGCTGTACGACCGGTCCACAAGTTCGCACAGCAGTGTCACGATTGCTTGCGCAAATGATAACGCCTGATGTTTCTGCAGTTTTTCAGGATCTGTCTAAGTATGTGCACGTCGACCGCGTCTGCGGCTGCTATGGGTACCGCACCCGCGGCACCACGCCTTTTACTGCTACCGCTGCGCTGCTAGTGATTCCTGCAACCTGCTTCCAAACTTCGGGTGGTCTCCCTTCTAGATGTCGATGGAGGAAGCCGCCTGCGATCACTCCGCTTTCTTTCTGGGTACCGCATCCGGAGGTCGTAACTTGTCAGAGCGAAAGCAAAGTGCTAGATAGTACTGGGGCGCCCGCCCCTGCCTGCGCGCAGGAAGTCCTACGAGAACAAGCCATTCTGTATTGCTCTTTATATTCGATGAGGCAAAGCAGCTGCCGCTTTCCAAGGCCGGGCTGCGAAGGCAGGTCGACCGATTCTTGCAACGCTGTGAGCACCGTCGCTGACCGGCTGTGCGGTTCAAGGGAGGGTCGGCAAACAAGACACCAGGGTTTGGGTCGGTGTTGAAATGCGATTGATGGTGTGGTTCGATACGAATGCAAGAATGCGAAAAGACGAAAAACAAAGAGAGCGTCGGGCCCTCGAAACAAGCATCCCACCCGACATGACCTGCTGCCCTGCCACCGCCGCTCACTTGCGCTTCTTGTTCGCTTTTTTGGCAGAGCCCTGCGAATGCCAACCGACGCAAGGCAGCGTGAGTCGAGCTGTACGAGTCGGAGAGAAGAGAGGAGAAGGGCAGGTCGACAGGCAGGGAGGTGAGACGAACCTTGGAGATTGATGAGGGAGGCGAGCCTGGCGGCGTCGAGACGGAGGGGAAGGTTTCGGAGGAGGGCTCGGCGGCGGAGAGGGTGGAGTTGGAGGCGGAGTGGCTGGTGAATGAGGGCGCATCTGGGAGGGCGTGGTTGGAGGGAGAGAACGGGAGCTTGACGGCTGTGGGGGAGGTGGATAAGAACCTTTGTGGAAGCAGACCGGAGAAATGAGAAGCTCACCCTCCTCCTCCCGGACAGTCGCGATCCCGTGATACACCTCCTTTAGCTTGTCATGCTGCGCGATCTCGCTAGCCGTTTGGAAGATAGCCTGACCCCAGCCCTCCCTGAACGTGTTCGCCTCGCTGACGACCTCAATGATCTCCGCCTCGAGCTCCTTCTCCGCCTGCTGGAGCTGCACAAGCAAGTCGTCCCCGACCTGGCCCTTCTGGATGAGTATGCCAAGCGCGGCCTTGTCGTCGCGCATGCGCCAGATGCGCTTGACGTCCGTGACCGCGCGGCGGAGGAGCGCGGCCTTGAGGAGGAGGTCGTCCGCGGGGGGCGCGTCCTGCTGCAGGAGGGTGATGTAGATGCTGCGCTCGAGGTGGGGCGGGAACCAGGGGGAGGAGAGGAGAAGGGACTGCGCGGAGGAGGCGGTGCGGCGGCGGTAGATGCGGGAGAAGACGACGAGCGGGATGAGGAGGAGCGCGAGGTACGCGAAGGGGATGAGCACTTGGAGGGTCGGTCGCGTGAAGGTGATCGCCATGGTGAGTGGGTGGTGGGGGGGCCGCGGCCGGGGGAGAGGTGGTTGGGGAAGGTGGTGGTGGTTGGGAGGAGAGAGAGGGATAAAGAGAAAGAGAGAAAGACCTTGCGCTCTGAGGCGAGTCGGACGAGAAACGGAGGACGGAAGACACCAAGACGCGAGCGAGCAACAGCCAACACGTCGTCGGCATCTTGCCAGCAATATTAGCTTATGTAACCCAGACATGTGTGCTTCTTCCTGATCCGGGGATACTCAAGGAAGACGGACGGAAGACGGAAGGATCGTAAGCGTGGGAATCAGTATCCCTCCGCTCCGGTTCGTGCTGCCGGAAGCCGGAGTGCAATCGGCAGCATGACCAGCGCAGCGGGCCTGCGGTCCTGCTCCTCCCGCTGCTGGCGCCTTAGCCTCATACACACCCATACAAACCACCGCATTTCTCCGAAGAGAAGACGCACAGACGTGGAGCGCGGACAGAGTATATAACCTGGAAGCCTCCACTAGACACACTCTATCTCCCCTCTTCCACTGCACGCAGTCTACCGTTTCCCCTTTCACCACATCCCCCATCTCCTCCTCCCTGCGGACAACCGAGAGCACATACACCACCCATGTTCCACGTCCAGAAGGCCTCCGCGCGCCTCGCTAAGCAGGCTGCGTCCCGCTCCGCTTCCCAGATCCGCTATGCCTCGACCAAGGTGTGTTCCCTCCTGCCTTCCATGAGAGCGAGACGCCCGACAGACTGGATTCCCCTGCGATCCCTCCAGACCCTCAAGGAAACCGTCGCAGCTCTCATCCCTGAGAAGCGCGAGCTCGCAAAGAAGATCGTGCGTCCTATTTCTATACTGCATCGGAGGAGACTGCGGCTCATGCTGGGCATGTGCGTGTGGGTGTAGCGCGCCGAGCACGGCGACAAGTCCCTCGGGGACGTGAAGGTCGAGCAGGTCTTTGGTGGTATGCGGGGGATCAAGGCGATGCTGTGGGAGGGTTCCGTGCTGGACCCCAACGAGGTGTGTCCCCTTCCCTCTCTGGCCTCCCTCCCCGCCAACCTCCTTCCGTCTTCCACTTTCCCTGATGGCCTAAACCCGCCTCCGACAGGGAATCCGCTTCCACGGCCTCTCCATTCCCGACGCGCAAAAGGTCCTCCCCACTGCCGCGGACGGGAAGGAGATCCTACCCGAGTCGATGCTCTGGCTTATCCTCACGGGGCAAGTGCCCTCCGAGGCGCAGGTCCGCGCCCTCAGCCGCGAGCTCGCGGACAAGGCGGAGCTCCCCCAGTGGCTCGAGAAGATCATCGACTCGTACGTTTCCTCTTCCCCCTCTTCTCCTTCCCCTCTATGCTTTGAGCAGTTTTGGGATGACCGTCGGTTGTTTGCTGACTGCGCACACGGGAAATGCAACAGCTTCCCCACCACCCTCCACCCTATGACCCAGCTCTCCGCGGCCGTCGCGTCCCTCAACCACGAGAGCAAGTTCCAAAAGGCGTACGAGAAGGGCATCAAGAAGACCGAGTACTGGGACCCCGTCTTCGAGTGCGTCCTGACCCTGCTCCTTCCTCCCCCTCTACCCACTTTCCCTGTGCCCTCGTGCTAAATGAAGGGGTGGGACTTTCCAGCGACTCCATCGACCTCATAGCCAAGCTGCCCGGCATCTCTGCCCGCATCTTCCAGAACGTGTACCGGAACGGCGAGCGTCTGGGCGGGATCAGCAAGGAGCTTGACCTGATCGGTGCGCTTTACTTTTCTCCCCTTGCTCCTTGCTCCCTCCCTTGCTCCTTTGAAGTTTGGTACTGACGGGGAAGGAGGAGGAAATCAGGCAACTACGCCAACCTCATTGGGTACGGCAAGGACAAGGACCTCGTCGAGTATCTCCGGCTGTGTACGTTCCGGCGCTTTCACTTCGCTGCGAGGGCTTTCACGTTTCGCTAACGAATACCTCGGACACAGACATCGCCCTCCACGGCGACCACGAGGGCGGCAACGTCTCTGCGCACGCCACTCGTCAGTCCTCTTCTGTTTCAGCTGCACTGCCAGTATAAATTCCGGGACTGAGGCCTGTGGACAACACCAGACCTCGTCGGCTCTGCACTTTCCGACCCTTACCTCGCCTACTCCGCCGGCATCGCCGGTCTCGCTGGCCCTCTTCATGGGTTTGTCTTCGTCTCCCTCCTCCCCACCCCATTCTCCCCACCTTCCTCCGTTACCAAAAACGGTCCTAACCCGCCCCCTCACTGCAGTCTCGCGAACCAAGAAGTGCTCCGCTGGATCCTCGCGATGCAGAGCAAGATCGGCTCCAAGGTATCGCACGCGGACATCGAGAACTACCTCTGGGAGACACTCAAGAGCGGGCAGGTCGTGCCCGGGTACGGCCACGGCGTGCTGCGCCAGCCCGACCCGCGCTTCATCGCGCTCCAGAAGTTCACGGAGACGCGGCCGCACTTGCGAGAGGACCCGATTATCGACCTTGTTGTCAAGGTGCGCTCTCTCCCTGGTTGAGTGGCTGTGTGGTTGTGTGGATGCATGCTGAGGCCCAACCGAACACAGACCTCCGAGGTCGCGCCCAACGTCCTGAAGGAGCACGGGAAGACCAAGAACCCCTAGTGCGTCCGCTGTCTTCTCTTTCATCAACCGCTCTCAGATTGAAGATTCTCAATTCCTCCCAAACAGCCCCAACGTTGACGCCACCTCCGGCTGCCTGCTGTACCACTACGGGATGGACCAGTTCAAGTGTCCGTCTTCCCTCCTCCCTTCCCCATTCCCCTCCCCCATCCCTCCATCTTCCTCCCTTCCCACCCTTGTGACACCCCCCTGAGAACAGACTACACCGTCGTCTTCGCCATCTCGCGCGCGCTCGGCGCGCTCCCGCAGCTCGTTTGGTCGCGCGCGCTCGGCCTGCCCATCGAACGCCCCAAGTCGCTGTCGATGGCGGCGATCCAGGAGCTGGTGGGCGGGAAGTAAGAAGTGAACGAGAGGTGGATGGGAAGGGTAGAGAGTATAGAGATAATGGGGGAGTGATTTGAATTGAGAAAGAAGCATTGCAATAGCATTGAATTGACACCACTTTGAAGCGAATTTATACGACTTACCTGTGTTATTGCCTCTTCGGTTGCTGTAACCTTCCACGTCTGCTTTCTGACGACTTCAGAGAAAAATCCGGAAGATTGAACACAGAGGATCAGGAGACTCGAAGCGAGGGAAGTTGTGAGGATGGGACACTGCGGCACGCATGCGTATGGCTGATGGGCGCACAATCGGATGGACTGGGCAGTATGTAGACTTTCCAAAGGGTGGAGCTATTTTCATTAAAGGCAGGTCGTGTTCGACTCCCGAAAAAGAGCACGTACTACTGTGAACCTCATGGTCGAAGCGTACTAATCACTGCTGCGTTACCGGTCGCAGACAAGCGTCGCCCATGTTTGAACATCCTCCTTTTTCCCCGGCTGTTGTTGTATTTGACGTATCATGTAGGATTTTAGTAAAGCTGGACTTAAGAGTCCTCTTCAAGAAGCATAGTGCTCAGAGGCTCCTTGTTATGACGGCCCGAGTTTGTGCCGACGCTGCGTCTTCTGAGCTGCCATTGCCAAGTCGCCAGACCAGCAGTGGAGGAGGTCTGCCCACTTGATGGAAATAGCACATGCATATCGAGAATCTCCTCGACAATGTCGTCGATCTGCATCGCACCATCTACAAGCATCCGAACCGCTGTAGCCGGCCTTGGATGGTGCTCGCGGGCAGTTTAAATGAATGACCTGGTTACGTGAGGAGGCCTCTGTATTTGCTCCCAACTTGCCTCTAAAAAGCAATTTCTTCCAGAAAGTATGTTCTTCCGGAAGACACCGGCATCCCCCCTCCTGCTCTTTGCGGGCTACGCGCTGGCTGTTCCGCCGGTGGTCAACGAGACTGCCACAGCGTACTTGGTGTCGAACGAGCGTCTTTCGTTTGAGTACGTACACTCATTCGATACAGCAGCCTAACAGAGGTTTTTTAGGTTTCAGAAGAGTACCGGGCACATCAGCAACCTCATCTACGGCGGCGTTAATGTGCTGGGCCCACCTGCACGCACATTGGGTCTTCTGTATTCGGATCAGTCTGTGGCCTTGATTTTGATAAGTACAAGGCTCATCCTTTCACCCCACTCTACATTGCAATTGCGTCCCTAGCTTTTCGATCGGATCTTCATCTTCAAACAACACGATCGTCACGGGCGAGCATTGGATTGGATTGATTACCAGGGACACCTATCCCCAAACCGGACAATAGTACGCCTGTGAAAATGTGTTTCCCCTCAATGGGGACTTTCGGGCCTGACCATTGTTACATCACGTAGCTTCGAGCGTTCTTGGCTCCTTCGCTCCGGTGAACCGGGCCTGCACTCGTTCGTACGGCACGCGTACAACAACGCCAGCGTCCCGCTCTTGCGTGGACTGGCGAGCTCCGCACTCTCTTCCGTCCCAGCAACAGTTTCTGCACGCACTACGTCACAAACTAGCAGCAATGGTAAGGTTTGTGTCGTGGTTACCTGCGGGATAAATTTGCTTGCTGACTGTCGCTTGAGGTGCTTTTGTTAGACTTTGCAGGCCCCTGCCCCTTGGACGGACACTGTCGCCAACCAGGCCGATTGCAGGACACGTAAGGCTGGCTCGGTTTAATGACCTGCAGAACCTTACTCCATTTCGCATCTGCAAGGACGTGGTACATTGGAAATTCAACGGACGACCCTAACGTTCTGTCACAGTCAGACTACTTCACGAAGGTGAGCGTCATTAGCCCGTCAGCGAAGAAGTGACTCCACAAGTGAGTGAGAAACCTGACGGGAATCACTGCTTGCAGCACTCGCTGGCGGACTTCTACACCAGCAAGGCTCACGGCCTCTACTCTAACGGACGCAACTCATCTGAACCTTTGGGCGTATGGTGGCCAACACGCGTGATACGTACTACGGAGGTCCTGTGAGTCGCCCGGCTTCTGGCTTCATGTTGATGCGCTGACTTGCTCACCTGCCATATTTCCCTTCAGACACACAACGACTTGATGGTTGACGGTATCACGTATAACTACATGGTGTCGAACCATCACGGTGCACCGTGAGTACCTTCGTTCGTGAGCAATCACAACTCACAATCGGCCGCAGGACCCCCAACATCACCGACGGATTTGACCGTACTTTCGGATCTCAGGGTAAGACGTCCATTGCAAGATATCCGTTCCGATAGTTTTTGTGACGTTCTCGGCTTGTTCCTCTGGCAGCTTATCTACAACAAAGGCGGCGGCCTTCAAGATCTGCTTGCCGACGCCGAGCAGTATGCCGATCCTTTCTGGTCTGCAGACTTCTACGACGAGATTTCTCTAGACGTAGGTCCAAGACTGTTCCAAGTGCTGATTATTGCCTCTTATTTTGCCCTAGGTTCCTGGATACGCCCCGATTTCGGCTCGCGGGTCGTTTGCCGCGTCTGTCGTCCTCCCCGAGGGAGCTGTAAACCCGATCACTATCCTCTCGGTAAGTTTATCAGACAGGCGAGGTAAGCCCCGTAACTTGCAGTAGAACTGACTCTGTTTGTACAGGAAGACGGGTCGACTACCAAGACAACGGGCTTAGCCCGGAAAGTGCACAGTACTGGGCCGACGTGGTAGATGGGCAGGTCTCCATTGGGCGTGTCAAAGCCGGCATGTACCGGCTGACGATATACGCAGAAGGGAGACGTATGGGGTAATTTTAACCCCTCTCATCTGCAGCTGACACCTTGAGCGAAGGCATATTTGGGCAGTATGTCGAAGACGGCATTGAGATCGAAGCAGGATCGGAGACCACCGCTTCCGTCGAGTGGATTGCTCAGTCTGCGGGTGCGAACCCCGTATCTAAGCCCTTTCACAATTATTATTCCTGCCTATAACTTCCCAAATAGGAACCGGAACCTGGCGGTTGGGCACTCCTGATAAGAGCGCTGGTACGCAGTCATCTTCGTTGAGGTGCTGTCGCGCTGTCGCCCTCGTACTGAGCGCACCTAACGGCGAGTTCCGAATCGGCTACGAGCTGGACTACTCGAAGACTCTGCCGTCTCAGAGTATGTGGATGTACGGTTCCTAGTCATTCAACTTCGACTCACCGAGCTTGCAGAATACCGCAACTACTGGGGCGCATGGGACTGGCCGACGCAGTTTCCTGACAGCATCAACTTCACTATCGGCCAGGGCGACGAGGGTGTGGACTGGGTAAATATTATGCTTCAGCAAGGCTTACAGCTAGACTTAAGCTGAACTCGGGTCCGGACCTCGCCAGAACTACGTCCACTGGTCGTACTTCGACTCGACGTTCACCCGCGAAGCACCCGTGCTCGGTCAATGCCTTCCATCTGCTCTGTTCACGCAAATAGGTGATGCCTTCATCGGAACTAGGAGTCAACAACTGGACACTGAACTTCGAGCTGGATGGCACAACGATCGACCCTGACAACAGCACAGCTACACTCACCATCCAGCTTGCCGGGGCACGCTCGGCGTCTGGCAACACCGACAAGCTCAATGGGGACTGGTCCACTCAGCGTAGGCACTCAACTTGCAAAATTCTACGCATTATCTGAGCTGATAAGCACATGCCTCAAAGTTTTCGACATACGTAAATGACGAAGCGGAACTTCTGGTTTCGGACGTCTGGCATCACGAGAGCAGCAGTTGCGCCACGCGGTCTGGTAGGCCTTTCACCCCTGACTCCGCAGATTGCATAAGACCTGATGAAATTATCCCTCCCGTCCAGGGATCACCTGCCACACGCTTTCTAGGAAGTTCTCGTTCCCTGAGAGCTGGCTTGCTCCAGGGTGGAACCGCCTCACCGTGAGTGCAACGCAGGCATCTAGAACACTGATCTGACCCACTTCAGCCTTACCTTCCGTAGCTGAGCCTCCCGGACCAAGCTGGGGGAGGAGACGCAAACCTTCCGACGCCCGTTCTAAGTCGGCTTGAACCTGATGGTGTACTCTTGAACTGAGCCTTGAGTCTGTTCCCCGCAGTATGTGCAATACGACGCGCTCAGGCTGGAGATTGGTTGAGCGCTTAGACCCAGTACATCACTTGTCAAGCTGTTCGGTACCTGAACGAGTTTCTTTTCATTCAATGCAGCGTGCCACAGAAACAGTTGTAGATGTGTGAGGAAGCGAGTGGAGTTGGTCACCGTAACCCTTTTCGGAAACGAGTGCGCATTAGTAAGCGGTTGCGGTACTTGCAGTTTAGTTGGGCGGCGGTATGCAGACGTTGAAGAAAACAATAAAACCAAAACAACAGCGACCAAGCAGGTGCACTTACGTAAGCCATGACCCTAGCAATCTATCGCGGGCCAAGTCGCGTCGCGCTCGACGCGCTCTTTCCTCCGTTCGGCTTGGTTCAGCTTTTTTCCACCCTACACGACGCGTTCACCCGGCCTCATGGCTCGATCTGCACCTTTTAACTCTCAGGCCCAGGGATCTCAAGCCCGCCGCCAAAAGAAGGGCGAAGCTGTGCGCGGTCATGTAGGCGCAAACGGCAGGCGGCGAGGCAACGAGGACAGCGACGAGGACGAGGACGAGGACGAGGATATGGAGGATGGGGCCGAGGCTGGCCGAGGCGGGGGGAACTGCGGCAAGGAGCTCGAGCGAGATGTGAGTCTGGTCATAGCGATGAAAGAGGATTGGGTAAGGTTGATGGGGGGGCGAGGACCTCAGGAGCTTAACCGCTTGACGGCGTCCCTCGTCCGGCTGGCGCTGTTTACGGAGTACAAGCGGCACGCGCTTCGACGCGACGATATCAACAAGAAAGGTATGCGCGCGTGCCGATACTTTCATGGAATTGCTGATCACCAACATGCCTGCGCGCCAGTACTCGCCGGCCGAACGCGCGCGTTTAACCAGGTCCTGGCGTCCGCACAGAAGCACCTCTCGCGCACATTCGGCATGGAGCTCATCGAGCTTCGGACGAAGGGCAGTGCTGGCGGGGCGAAGAAGGGCGCGCGCAAGCGGAAGGCTGCCGAGGGCGGCGAGGAGGAGGAGGAGGGCAAGAAGGGTGGTGGTGCGTCTCGTTTCACTGCTGGTGGCTGCTGAGGCGTGGCTAAGGCGATGCGGTGCGGGCGGAGCAGGTGGAAGCCGATCCTACATCCTGCGCTCCGTCATCGATCCAGACGTCCAGGCTCGCGCTGCGGAGCTCGAGATCATCGAGAGCGACGACGACGCCGAGGACGACGACGCCGACTTATCGCGATCGAGGAAGGGTTTGATCAACTGGGCGAAGGGCGACGGGCGAGAGCTGTTGGGCATACTCCATACCGTCCTTGGTCTCATCCTCGTCTCTGGACGGGTGCTGTCCGACGGTAATTCTCCAAACGTCCCGAAACTACTCTGGTACCCGCCTTGCTCACTCTTCCCGGCTTGTCGCAGACGCTCTCTTTTCCTACTTGAAGAAGCTCTCCCTCCTCCCATCCACCCCCCTCCTAATACCGGGCGCCATCCCGCACCGCCCCACGCTCGAGTCGCAGCTGTCGACGCTCGTCCGGTGCGGCTACCTCGAGAAGCACAAGTCGACCAACCCGGCCAGCACGGCGCAGTTCGAGTACCGCTGGGGCCCGCGCGCGGAGCGCGAGATCGGCGAGGGGCAGGTCGCGGGCTTCGTCGCGGACGTGTACCTCGCGCGGGAGGAGATGAGCGGGCGTGCCAAGAAGGAGCGGGAGGCTAAGATCATGAACGATATCGGGAGGGCAGCTGGGGGGGACTTTGTAGAGGCTTGATGTACGGGGTTTCTTGAGCTTTTCGTTTACCGGGCTTGTCTTGGAGCTGGGGCAATGGCGAGCCGCCAATGCACGCAGTCCGCCCTGCGTCGCTCGCTCGCTGGATCAGGTTAGGTTTAAGCACTTTGAGGGCATAGAGAAAATGCTACAAACTGAGGACGTGGTAGTAGGCAAGCCGAGGTCTTATTTGGCGACGTCGATTGCATGCCATGAACGCCACTGAGACAAGAAACTCCCGCGGTCCTTGGCTGCGCTTGGAAGATGTCAGCCTGCTGCTGCCATTTCCACTTCCGACACACAACCCTCACAGAAATACACTCCTTTCAGACACCCTTTCCTTATCAAACACTCTCATCTTTCTCTCTTCGACAGCTCATTTCAGCCGGAAAGGATCGAGTGAACCACTAGGCCAGGGGAGTTGCGAGCGAGTGAGTGGCTGCGATCGTCGATCTCCTTCCGCCTGCTCAAGCGCCGTGTCTTTCGCTGTGTCGTCTCCGGCGCATCAGTCGACGATGGCGGACGATATCGAGCGAGCACCATTATCCGAACCCTTCTCTTCGCTGTCTCCGTCCACGGCACCGTCATCCAACACGCGCCACGCCTCGTCCCTCCCCTCAGACGACAAGCCCCCCCTCTCGCCCACACCTTCCTCTGCGCCTCCCCCCTCCCACTCCACGGACACTCCATTACACCCCTCCATACCCGCTCCGATCCGCACCCTCCTCTCCCGCCCGCCCCTCGCACGCATCATCTCCTTCCTGCGCGGGGCCGTACCCCCCGAGCGTCTTCCTGGACCAGAGGGCGTCTACTGGCCCGCACGGTACCTCGGGTGGATCGACAGGGTCGAGAATACCGTCTGCCGATGGACGAGGCCGTGTAGACATCCGGCTTTGATGTTGGTGTTCTGGACGGGCTGGATAATCGGGGTGGCATTGTGAGTCGACCGTTCCTTGCTCTGGGCTTCGGTCGGGAGATGGCCGGGACAAGGACCTGACAAGCTTTTGGCAGCCTGGCGAAAGCGAGCTGGTGGGATGCGTCAACCTCCCTAGGCGATCCAACCCTCACTACCTGCATTGCCTCATTCTGGCAACGAAACGGTGCAGTGCACCTTGTCCTCTCCTCCTCACCTTCTTCCCCTCACCTTTCCTCCCGCACTCTCACCCTCAGACGGCTGCGGCCTAAACGGCACCTCCTGCGGGCCCTTCTCCTCTTCGGACCCCTACGTCTTCCGCTGCCCCGCCTCGTGCGCGGCCACGTCGCTCTCGAACCAGCGCCCCGTCGGCCCTCTCGAGGTCAACTCCGTGCCGCTCCTCGTCGGCGGCGGGGAGGACGGCAAGGGCGTGTACAGGGCCGACAGCTGGATCTGCCCGAGCTTCGTCCATGCGGGCGGGATGAGTGATCGGTGGGGCGGGTGCGGGAGCTTGAGGCTTGTGGGGGAGCATACGAAGTACGTCTTCCTTTCCTCCTCTCGCCACACTTTCTCCGAATTGACTGTTCCTCTTTTGTGATCACTTGGACTCGCACAGTTATACTTCATCCACCCTGAACGGCTTCACCTCGTACCCCTTCCCGTCCGCCTTCCCCTCCTCCTACGTCTTCGACATGGACACGTCTTCCTTCCGTTGCGCCGACCTCCGCTGGCCCACCCTGGGGTTCAACATCGCGATGAGCGTCATCGCCGCAGTCGTGTTCCGTCCTGGACCACTCGTGTTCTTTTGGACGCTGATTTGTCTGGGGTGAGTGGGCTTTGTGGAGGCAGGAAGGAAAGGATATGGGTGGCTGAATGAGGGTAACAGGTTCTGGCACGTAACTCTCGCTTCGGAACCGCGTGATATTCCGCGTGCGTCTCTACATTTCCTTCCATTCCTTTTTTCCCTGCTGAGACTCTCCTCCCACTTCTGCAGCGCCCCTCGAAGAAGCGTCCGTTTTCCTCCCCCGCCCCCGCTCCAACTTTTTTCTACTTGAAGATATCGGTA
>JTLS01000697.1:0-14785 GCA_000826855.1 Basidioascus undulatus
AGGACGGGGTGGGGAGAGGAGGGGAGGGAGAAGAGGGGGGAGGGGAAGAGGGGAAGACGTACCGTACACCGTCCACTTCGCCATCCCTATAACGCCGTGCCGCACCTGCAGCTGGTACGCAGCTTCGACCGCCTCCCGCCGCCGGCCGCGGTCCGTGTCGATCTCGGGCTCGCCGGAGGACATGGCAGGCAGGGGGCTTTCAGGAGGAGACGAGAGTGGAACGGCCCGGCGCAAGGAGGAGTAGGGCGCCGGTATGGGTGGTGCTGAAAGTGTGGTATGTAATGGTGGATGGGCAAGGGAGGAGAACGCAGCAGAGAGAAGACGGCCGTCGCGTCGGCCCGGCGCTCGACGGCGACCGGACGTCATCGACGAATTGACCGGTGTGTCGCTCAAAAATTGCACGCAGTGCGTTTTCACTTTTCTTGTCAATGGGGAATTTAAAATACGCCAAGGGGTAGAGGAACAAATGGGGAATTTTATTTGTTGTTTGCCTTATTGCGATGCAGGTCGTGCAGGTACTCCAAGCTGGCGGTCTGTCCCACGCGTTGGGAGGACCTGGGACGTCGTACCAATGCATCTCCACGTCTTTTGAATTTTCGGGGTAAGCATGTCAGTCTGTACACCCCGAGTGAGGGAGACGATGGCAACTGTCAATAACCATACCGAGCTTGTGACAGAGAGGTAACCTGGCTGCAAGCAATTTCCACAGTGTGGTATCACAACCCTGCAGGGACAAGTGTCCGTCTGGACTAGAAGGCCGAAATAGTATGGGGGAAAATGAAGCTTATTCAAATAGAATCAAAACATGAGTCTTGTTAGTATGACCCGGCGTCACTTCCAAGTGCATCTCGAGCAACACGCTGAAAACACGCTGAAAACACCGAATCTTTGCATTGGGGCACATGTGCAATACAGCGTACGAAAACTGTACAGAACATTCATGCATTATCTCATCAAATTGCCGAGTCAGATCACAGCCAGTACTCCCTCCCACAGATGCGCTAACTATCGGACCTTGCGACCTCTTCTTCACTTGTTGCCGCCCACCTTGGCCTTGAGCTTTTTGATTCTGTTTGGAGCGCCACGGACGGTCAGACCACCTCAAGATAAGTTTATTCCTTTAATCGTGGAACGCACAGGTTCTCGAGACTCTGCTCCGCAATGACATGCGGCGGCTTCTCGTCCTTGAAGAAGACCTGTCCTCCTCCGCACCCTTCATTGTGCGACTGCCTCTTTTCCCAAACCAACTGAAAACGGAGCCGCACCTTCCCGAGCTCCTCCGAAATGTCGCTATAGCGGATGTGCTTGTCGATCTTGTCGATCGCCGCGACGTCCTCCGCCTCTAGGGCAAAGACTTCGAGGTTCTCCCGGAGGCGCTCGGGCTTGGACGACTTGGGGAGGACGACGTTGCCGTGGCTTCCGTGGGCTTGGTCAGAAAATGGTAGGATCTTGTGAGGAGAGGGCACTCACGCAATGTTCCACGACAAGATGACCTGACTGGGTGTGCGCCCGTACTGAAAGAAAGTACGCTCAGCTTCGCAACGCATTTCAAACACGACTGTGGACCTGCCTTTTCGGCAGCTTTCTGTACGTCGCGCAATCAGTGAGCTTGCGGCGCAAAGGTGCCAGAGAACAAGAAGGACACACCTTAATCACTTCCTGGTCGATGATGCGGCCCTCGTCTTTCGTCTTGTAGGTAGGGTTGAGGTTTCCTGGAATTTTTAGATTTGTATCAGCGCAGGCTAGCAAAGTTTGTTCGAGGGTTGCGCACCGAATGGACTGAAATCCGAGGTTCCTCGTCAGCTGCATTTGAAGCTCATAGGATAAGGAGTTTCGTCACCTGTACGCCTCGACGACCATCCCCCGCTCCTTGCACCACTTGTTGAACTCCTTCTGCTGCAAGTACGGGTGGATCTCTGGTCGGTGACCCACCGCATTTCAGTCCGTGGCGAACGTGATCGTACTGTATTACTGACCGTTTTGGATCGCGTCCGGCTGATGCTTGGCCTTCTTGAGGAGGTCCTCGACCTCCGACTTGCAAAAGTTGGAGATGCCGATGTTCCGGACTTTACCGGTTCCGAGGAGGGCCTCGAGCGCGTGCCAGGTCATGTCGAGCGTCGTCGTGTTGTCGACCTGCGGGATACCTGCGGCGGAGAAGAGATTCACCGACAAAGGTATCAGATGCCAAATGAAACAGACGACAGACCATGCTCGTCCTTCGGAATCCACTCGTTGCCCGGCTTCATGGCCTATCGTACCCACATCTCAGCAAGGCGTCCCCAGTCTGCGAAATCCAGTGCATACCTGCGGCCAATGCATCAAGTACTAGAGTGGGGCGTCAGAACGGGTCTTTCATGCGGGAAAAGCAGAACGCGCCAGGTCGAGGTACTCCAGCTGCAGGTTGTTGAGCGAGCTCTGCAGGGCGAAGCCGACGCGGTCCGGCTGGAACCTGTCGACCATAGAACTCTGTCAGAGATTGAAAGTAGGCCGTCCAGGACCAAGCGGACTTCCGAGTTGCACCAAAGCTTGCTGTAATCGGTGCGTTCGTTAGCGACGTACCGAGGCGGTTTCCGATGCCAGCTTACCTTGTCACCCAAATTTCGTCGCGGGAGATGCCTGACTCGTTCAGGAAGCGCTTGATGCCTGCACGGCCAGAACGAGTATGAAAGTTCCGTCAGATTCTCTCTGCATGCCAAGGAAGGAAATGGAGCCGAGTACACACCGTTACCGACTTCCCGCTCGTTGCCGTAGACTGTGACGGACTCTCGGTCAGCTGTGTCCACCTCGACACGCCCGCCCAAGACTCACTAGCAGCGCAGTCAACTTCAAGCGCCGGAAAGGTATCAAGCCCAATTCCCAAGTGAGAAGTCCGTGACTGATGCTTACTGTGACGATACCCGACCTTCAGCGCCTCGTATACCGCGTTCTCAACTGTCACCGCGCCCGGGTTGTTCAGCGTGAGTCACCAGCCCGATTGCTCCACCGGCATTCATGTACCTGCGCCTCTGTAGAGAGCACGAGAATAAGCTATAGACCCTCACCAGACCGCAGAAGGGGACGTACGGCTCAGCTTGCCATGTGCCTAGACCGACGGCGGGCATCTGCAGAAACCAGTCGTGAACTGCCAGCCACAGACTCCAGCAGTGCTACCTATCGACGCACCTTCTTGTTCGGATAGCTGTTATAACATTGATACAACCGTGTGATTCACTCTTCATTTGCCCATTCCCTTAAAATGCCGGAGGATAGATAACCTTACAGCGAATGGGGGACGTCGAACGTCTTATCCTTGATAGACACTGCTTGTTTGGCCATGGTCCCGAGTACTCTTGAAGGGAAGAAGGGGTGGAATGGAAAGTAGGATGATCGACGTGCAGAGGTGCAGCGGATGCGTCGAGAAAAACAGTCCACACGTTGGACGGCCGTCGCAGCCGAATGAGGGCGGAAAGAGCGAGGTCATCCACTGAAAGCTTGAATGCATAAATTTCCCAGCAGCTTCCGTTCCTTTGCATTTTGTCATCCTCAACATCCGTGATTCCAGCCCTAGTTATGTGTTTAGAGCGTGTGCACGATCTTCTCGCCGGAGACCTTCTTGTTGCGCAGGAGGTTCATGCCCTCCAGGACGGCGGCCAGCCTGGGCGATGCGGAAGCTTCAAGTTCAGAGACCAGCAAGGTAAAGAGTTCGAAGCACTTACCCGCCCGGAAGAAGCTTAATCTTATTCGACTTAACGAGCCTGCACCATTGAATGTCAGGACCGCCACAGCAGGAGGCTGGACGACACAATTCACCCAGCCTTGACAAAGTCGGGCGTCTTGAGCATGATCTGCGCGGCTTGGTCGCGGTCCGCGGGTGACGCAGGGAAGTGCATTGGGCCGAAGTCGAAAGTCTGAGCAGCGAGAGAGGTCAGGAACTGTTCCTTCGCATTGCAGTGTTGGCCAGTGAACGCACGCGACCCAGTCTGCGAGCAGCGGGAGACGTCAGGAATACCTTCTATTGCACTAAACTGTTAGATTTACTCACGCAGTGTAGATCAAGGTGAAGGCAATCTTGACGTCGGGGCGAAGGGAGGCAGCCTTCTCGTCCACTGGAAGGATGGTGCAGAGCTGGAGCGCAGGGTCTTCAGTTAGCCCTTTTCGCTTTTCAGTTGCGATTGCGTCTGCTCAGGACGTACATTACCGCCCTGCCTGCCGAACGCCTTGACGCTGATCGGCTGGCTGTCGCCCTCAGAAATGGTGTCCAGGCCGAAGCGGATCGAGTCGTCAGTGGCCTTGCGAATGTCCTCGGAGACAGTCGCAGAGCGGTACTGGCCCCATAGAGGAAATGCAGGTGAGTGCTCTGAAGCTACACAACGTGCCCAATCATCAGGAAGACTCACGTCGAACGCGAGCTCGGCACCCAGCGACTTGACGAGCTCGTGGTTGTGCGGGCTCGCGGTGGTCACAACGCGGTAGCCCGCGGCCGAGGCGAGCTGGATAGCGAACTGGCCGACTGACGTGCTCCCGCCATAGATGAACACCCACTCGGGCTTCACAGCCTTCGCAGGTGGCTCGGTCAGACCGAGGCGGTTGAAGAGGCCCTCTGGTGCGGGGGTGGTGGGGTCAGCAATCTGTGCGTCTTCGAGCACAGCGCGCATACATACGGGCTGCGGTCCAGTAGCTGCAGCCCATCGTCGCAGCGCCTTCAAAGCTGCAATTGTAGGGGTGAGTGTTCAGAGCTGGCCGCTTGAACAGAATGCATGTAGAGGACAGGACGCACGAAACGGATTCCGGGAGCTGCCACACGAGATCAGAGTCCAACTTCACGAGCTCGGCAAACGCTCCACGGTCAGTGTAGGCACCACCGTGGGTCTGAAAACGTAAGATCAGTCCTGTTTCGTTCTTATGAGGAATACGGAAGGACGCACGAAGCCGGCGACGCGGTCGCCCACCTTGACGTTCTTCTTGAGCGGGCCCGCGCCGACCCGTTCGACGACGCCCGCAAAGTCGCAGCCGCAGGAGTGCCCGGGCTGAGCCATCCCGCTCGACGGGTACTTCCAGTCTGTCGGGTTCTGATAAACGTTTCTATTTGAGTGCGAGCTGCAAGGGTGGGGCAGCTGGAATGGGACGAACCTGAGCGATCGCCTTGACGCGGACGAGCACGTCGTTCGCGTCGAGCTCGGGGACGCTGAGGGATCATACTCAGCTATGATTTTTAATCTCTCTGAGATACGGATTGGTACGGGTGGTCAACGACAGCCAACGTCTTCCCCTGCGAAGACAATTGAACGTCACATCAGTGAGCAATCTCAGGGAGGCAGCAGCGTGTAAAGAACGCAGCTCCTGCGCAACAACAGCCTTCATAGTCGACATTGTGGGTATATGGAAGCTTGTTCTCAGGTATCTGCAAGGTTCAAAGATGATCAGGTTGGAAGTTGAGGTGGAAGATGCGTCTTTATGCGCACCGTCCCATGGCTGGACTTGACGTAAGCAGAACGGGAGCTGCCACCTCCACTTTCGTTGACTTTCCGGAACATTGCGGCCGTCGACATGCACACAACTTCTTTTCGCTTCTTTCATGCGAAATAATTCGACAGCGCGAATGATATTGGTTCTGAAGAGAAAGTACCGGGTTCCGCGACATGTCGGCCAGCGGGGTCAGGTCCAGGAGGACTTGGAACTGAGCCCGCTGCAGCCTCGAGCTCTCCACGACTGGTAGCAGGCACGCGTTATGTTGGAGACGTGTCACTGTGTGCGCTCTGCGCGAAGTGTGTAAGGCAGCGAGCTCGGCTGCACCCCGAGCCAGTAGATTGCAGAGCACCGACCGATATTGTCAGTGAGACGCACATTGAAAAGCGTAAGTTGGTCGCAGGATCGATATGAATGTTTTGGAAGTATCCCATATATGCTCAGGCCAGGTGAAGGAGGAAAGAAACGGAAAGCACATTGGACGCAACGCAAGATGCTTGAAAGAAAAAGGTCAAGCACCTGGAATTCTTTGCGATCCACGGCAACACCAACTGTTACACCACTGTCGACCACGCAGGCGCACTTTTCATTACATAACCCGCGGCCGCCCCGCTCCTTGGCCAAAGTCCAGGCAGACAGCGTCCCCTCGTAGTCCGCCGGGAAGTCGGGCTGGACCGCCTTGCCATCGGGCGTCTTCTCCGCGACGAGCGCGCCCGAGAGTGTGTGGAATGTGAGCGGGCACTGCACGCCTGCACACAGTACCAGTAGACTATAAGCCTCGAACGAGTCAATTCAGGCTGCCTGTTGATTAAATTTCCATATTACTTGCATTCTCTCGAAAGTCAGGTGAAACAGAAGGCAATCTCCCAACCCCCCATTGGCGATCACTCCTGCGGGACATCCAGCGGCTTGCCCTCCTTCAAGCTTTGGTCTCGAGCACAAGCAGGGTCTTGAACGCCTCGAGCCCACTGCAGTTTGGATCCGCCTTGCCCTGAATGAAGTCCACAAAATGCCGGAGCTGCAGCGTGAAAGGGAAGATGTCCTGGACGGGAGGCGAGTCGTCGCGGACGAGCTTGTCGGTCTAGCTTTCGGACGGCGAAGTGTAGTGGAAGACGCGGTTCTCGAGGAAGGAGACGGACCCCTTGGTCCCGAGCCCGGTGTAGTAGTTGTCCCCCTTAGGACAGAAAGGTAAGAATGCTTAGCAATACCATCAATGTGGGAGATAAAACTTAAAAGTACAGTGTCCGGGATCGTAGGGTTCTCATTTGCGTGCTCAAAGCTGTATGGGGAGTCACGACGATTCAGGCTAGCCAAAAGCATATCAGCTAATGCCAGTGATCCCTTCGACGGTTCCAGAAGAAGGAACATACTCGGAGAACAAGAAGTTTCCCACCGCCCCCTTCTTAAAGTGTAGAGAGTGATTGCACGGTCTTCTCAACTTCGAAACCACGGGTCCTGGCTCCCTAAAGTCACAAAGAGAGCGTTCGGACAACCCTATCGTTAGCACTCGCAAATTCAGATGTCTCGAGGACGAGCGAACTCATCTCCGCGCAGTACAGGCGCAGGACATCGCCCCCGACATAGCGCATGCAGTCGATGCTGAAGATCGGAACAAGAATCACTAGATGTGCATGCGATGAGCGCTTTTTCAGGGTAGCAATGGGGAAAAGGTGCAAGGGTATCTGGTTCACTCATGAAGGAGGCTAATGAGCCAACGTATGCCGGAGCAATCAGCACTGGTATGTCGCAAAACTAAGAAAAGAGAATGGAAGGACAATAGTTAGCAACTCACAAGAGCACCGCCGCTTCCGATCTGCTTGCGCCGTTCCGTCGGGGCCTCGGAGTGCTGCGGAGGCTTGAGGAGGGACCGAATGCCGCTGATGTTAGCCCAAGTCCACCACACCGACCTCAGCACGAAAACAATACTCCCCTTGGCCTAGTTTTCCCTTGTTCAGAATGCCCTTCAGTGTCGACACGTACGGGTTGAAACGGCGGTGGTTCCCGACAAGAAGCTTCGAGCTGGTCTCCTTAGCGGTCCGGACGAGCTCGTGCCCGCTCTCGGTGTCCACGGCAATGGGCTTCTCGACCAGGGCGTGAATCCCGGCTTTCAGGAGCTGGACCCCTAGCGGGACATGGGTCGCGTTTGGAGTTGCCACCATCGCACCTGAGACGGAGACTTTGGTCGCGGTGGGGGCGACGAGCAGCTCGTCGAGGCTGTTGAAATCAGGGGCGCCAACCGACTCATCATGAGGTTTGCCAGCAGGGGTCGGATCGACGATAGCCGCGAGGGAGGTGCGAAGTTCATCAAGAATGTGCTACCGCAGGCCGCAGGGTTAAGTCAGCGGATGCGAACGAGAAGAGACGTATCTTTCCCCCGCTCCCCTCCTAAAGACCTCGAACCTGGATGTGACGCTTGCCGATGAGACCAGCGCCTAGGACTGCGATGGGAACAGGGGTGGCCATGACGGTGGGGTGGACGTGGATTGGAGGCGGCGGGGTTGTATCCTAACGGGAACGAAAGAGTGCCTCAACGCAGAGACAATGCACGAAAGCCTGTTGTTTTCAGTGTATCAATTTTTTTTTCGTTTATCCGTTCGCACTTCGGAAGTTAATGTATCCATTCTCAGTTCGGAACTGATCCCTCATCTTTACAGTTCCTTTCCAGTCGATAACTGAAAGAAGAAGAGCACCTGACCTGGGTTCAGGCACCTATCACTTCCTCTCTTTCACTTGAAATGGCAGAGTATTATCATCGAAGGGCGAGCCCATTTCACAGAACATGTGACAGAACATGCGGCAGAATACATACAACGCGACAGTGCCAAATTATCAGCTGAAGCGACCAAGCCCCGCGCTGTGCCGGGAACTGAGGTCGAATCCAACGCACGTTCAGCGACTGCTGCACCGGCTCCGCGTCCTTTTCGGAGACCGCAAGGGGGCACGCAAAGATTTGGCATCTCGTGGAGAATATAATGTTGCCGAGATGACCACGCCTTTTCGCCCACGTTCTTCTTTGCAACGAGTGCCGACACACCACTGCGACTTTCGACTGTTGGCACGACACTCGACTGCCGCCGTTCCCCGAATCTACTTCCACCATCATCACCCACCGGTGTCACTCATCTGAACACACCGATCTATCACTTGGCTGTCTCTTCACAATGACCCTCAAGATCGTTGAAGATCGCCCGACGCCTAAGCAGGTCAGGACTTCGCGAACTTGGCCTACTCGCGACTCTCCTGCTGACGCTGCGTCCTTTCGACTTTCGAACAGGTGTATAACTCACGAATCTGGTACATGGCAATGATTGTGTCTGTTGCAGCTATCATAATTGGTGAGTCTTCTCTTCTCCTCGCTCTGGAGACGCCTCGCTCATTACCTAAGGTGTGGTCAGGCTACGACAGCGCGTTCATCGGCGGTACCCTTGCCTTGGACTCCTTCAAGGAGGAGTTCGGCCTCAACAACAAGAGTACAAGTGAAATGGATTCCTTGAATGCCAAAATGGTATTGACCTATCAAGCTGGCTTCGTCGTTAACCCTGTGAACCAATTCGCAAAGAAACTCTCTGACTTCCTTCCTGCAGATGCTTTTTGGTGCCTTTCTGGGTTGGCCGGTCGGACACGTGAGTAGAATCATGATGTATAGGGTTTTAAGTGTTGTCTAAGGCAAAGAGGTACTTGTTCAGTACCTGGGCCGCAAGAATGGTCTCATCGTCCTCTCCGCTCTCTTTTGCCTCGGCGCCGGGATGATGTTGGGCGCCAACAACAGCCGCGGACTTGGGCTCATCTACGGCGGTCGCGTCATTGCTGGTTTGGTACGTCCTTTCTTGAAGCCTTTCCGTTCTCAAAGGACGCAAAGGTTAACTTCACATACTTCCAGGCAATCGGTGCTGCCTCGAACCTGACTCCGTGCTACATTGCAGAGATCGCGCCGCCTGCGATCCGCGGTCGTCTTGTCGGTGTCTACGAGCTGTTCTGGCAGTTTGGAGCCCTTCTTGGCTTCTGGGTGAGTCAGGGACTGGAGGTGAACTTGGGTTGTCAGTCGCGCTAACACCAGGAGCGGGAAGATCAACTATGGAGTGAATCGGACGCTCCCTTCCAACCGCACGCAGTGGCTCGTCCCCTTTGCTGTCCAACTCATCCCGGGCGGCCTGTTCTTAATACTCGCTCTCATCCTCGTCGAGTCTCCGCGCTGGCTTTTGAGCAAGGGCCGCGACGAACAGGCGCTGAAAAACCTTCAGGTGCGCATTTCTTCAGTGTCCCGTGCGCGTATTCAAGCAAAGGCTGACATCCACCGCTAATTGAAAGTGCTCCGTCAAATCGACGTCGACCACGAGTACATGATCGAGGAGCTCGTCATGATCCGGGGCCTCCTCGACGCCGAGCGGGCCAACGGCACCGGCCTTCTCGCGCCTGCGAGCAGCCGCACACTCACCCGCCGTTTTGCCCTTACCGTGTCTCTGTTTGCTTGGCAAAGTATGTCTTCCCCATTACACTTGAGCACTCCCAGAGCCTCATTAGAATCTTGTGACCTCTTCCAATGCCCCTCTCCTTCCTTCCAGACACCACCGGCATTAACGCTATCAACTACGTGAGTTTGACCCTCCCTTTACCACATCCTTACTTCCTTCTTTCAACCCCTTCCTCTCGCTCCACTCTTCCTGTCCTTCCATCACTTATTTTACGGAACCACATAAGTATTCTCCGCGAGTCTTCAGGTCGATGGGCATAGTTGGCACCGATACTGGTCTGTTCTCGACCGGTATCTTCGGTGTCATCAGTATGTCAACTCTCTCCCACTTGTCCTGCTCCCGCCCAGGTCCAGTCTGACGCGTTTTAAACCATAGAAACTGTGATGACCTTCGTCTGGATCCTCTTTCTCGTTGACAATCTTGGCCGCAGGAAGCTGTTCATGATTGGCTCCCTCGGCGGTAAGCATACTTCTGCCAGTCATTACCGCACCGTCCCTCCCCAGGCTCATCCTCGCGATTCTCGGCCTCAGGTGGGGTCTGTGCCTTTACTATGTGGCTGGATTCATTGCAATCGCTCGTCCTGAGCAGATCCTGAACGGCCAAATTACGTCCTCAGCGCGATGGCCTTCGTGAGTTTCTTTCTGTGCTCCCCCTTGTCCTCGCGCAAACTGAAGTGGAAATGCCAGTTCTACTTGTTCACGGTTTTCTACTCGCCCTCTTGGAATGGAACCCCTTGGGTATTCGGTAGTGAAATCTTCCCCCAGGTATCTCCTCCACCTGCCTCCGGGCAGTCATGCTCAGTCTTCGGTGGGCGCCCAGCACGTCCGCGCTTTCACCCAAGCCGGCGTGGCGAGCTCGAATTGGTTGTTCAACTTTTTGATTGCCCGATTGTAAGTTCGTTCTTGTGAAACAGAAGTCGTATACTGATTTTAACATGAGACTAGTACCCCCACCATGTTTACCAAAATGCCCTATGGCTATACCTCTTCTTCTCGAGCCTCATGATGCTCTCCATCATTTACGTCTTTTTCTTGATCCCAGAAACTAGTAGCTTTTGTAGTTGATTGTGTCTGCAGGCGCAGCACGCAGCTGACAGATGCTATGATCCACAGAGGGCGTCTCGCTCGAAGAGATGGACATGCACACGAAGGGTGTTTCTCCTCGCGACGCTCACAGCCTGGTCATTGCCAAGCTGCACCAGCGCGGACACAACGTGACGCACGAAGGGCGCCCGGGATTCGCAACTTTCGACAAGCCGTCCTCAGAGCACGTCGAGAACGTTTGAGTGGCAAACGAACGGAAACGCGCTGCTGGCTTTTTTTATTGTACCTATCGCTCGTTCTAATGATTTCTTGCGGGTTACAACGTCTTCCTACTTGGGATGCGCGTGTGGTAATCTCCGACTGATCGGCCGCGTGGCATTGTACCGTGCGGGGCTTTGATGCATCGTGTGTCTATGCCATCAACTGGGTTGGACTGTAACTAGTTAGCCAGCCACTGTAGAATGCGTGCAGCGGCCTTGAAGCAGTCGAGAAAGGCTCATCCCTTTCCGAATCGACAGAGATGATACAGACTCTGAAGTGCGAAAGTGCATACTTGGCGCTGTTGTGGGCGACCAGTCTGACAGGTCCGGGAGGTCGCCGACGAAGACGTGTGTACGCAGCGGCCTTTCATCAATCGAGGCCGTCTCGTCCCAATACGAAACGAAAGGGCAGCGCGATGATATGTTGTTCAAAGAGAAACGCAGAGCCCGGGGACGAGTCGATGTTGTGGGCGGCCAGCGGATGTCGAGGAGGTCTACCGAGAAGACGTAGCGTCTTTTCAGCAGTCCAGGCGGGTGCCCATACTTCCCCGTCTCACTCGAGAAAATCAACAAGCAATTCATTCCAGAACCGCCCCTCCTCCGCCCTCCTCCTCGTCCTCCTCCACCTCCACAAACGGATAAAAGCCCTCATAGTCGTCCTCGTCCGGGTCGTACGCCACCCACTCCTCATACCCGTCCCCCGCTCCATTCAACCTCGTGTCCCCCGCGGCAGGCGCAGACCCGTCTGCGCGCGCCCGCCAACCGGCGGCGGAGGACGACGCCTCGAACGTCTCGATGTCCACGGGTACGTCTTGCTCTTCTTGGGCGCGCTGGTGCGCGAGCGTCTCGTCCTCCTACAGCCGCACCTCATCCAGTCAGGAACGCCCAGCCCCAGACCTCCCTACACCCAGAAATATAGCCACGATGACGAGGTAGAACGAAAGGGGATGTGATGGAAGAGGGGAGGGAAATGAGGAATGCACCATATCGAACTCGTCCTCCCTCTCGACATACTCGATGTTTTCCTCGAGCTCCTCGAACCCAGGCGCGAACGCCGACCAGTTCTGCGGCGTCGTTGTCGCCCAAACGTGGATGTTGCCCTGGTTTGAGACGGAGGCGATGATCGGGCGGGAGGGGTGCCACTGTGCTCCTCCAGCACACAACACACAAACTGCATCAGCGAAGGAGAGGAGGAGAGAGAGGTAGGGAGGAAGAGCAGAGGAGAGGGAACGCACGTCCAAATCGTCTAAGGGGTCTTTCGGGCCCTCGAGCACCTTGACGAGCGAACCGCCGGACGTCTCCCAGATGTAGATGTTGTGCGACGCCTTGTGGCCGGCTCCTGCTCGCCCATTCCATTCAGTCAGTCTCTCCAAGCAAAGAAGATAGAAGGCGGAAAGAAACAACGACGCACCCCCAATAACGTACTCCCCGTCCGCCGAAAAGCAGCACCCGTTCCACGGCGTGCGCTCAATCGTGTCCTGGAAGCGATGCAGCTCCTCCATCTGCGGGAGCTCCTGCTCCCCATCATCCTCCCCGTCTGCGTGTGGCTTTTGTTCCGAGGGCGGGTGCGAGGGGAGAACTGGGAGCTCGAGGATGCGGATGATGCGGTCGTTGGCGTTCGTTACTATGTGACTATTGGGGGGGTGGGGGAGTTAGGAGAGAGGATGGGGGTTGGAGGAGAGGAGGCAGAGGGACGCGCTTGCCGGAGTGCGAGACTTCGAGGTGCTTGACTGAGGCGTTGGAGATCTTGGTGGATGATACGATCTGCGTAGAAGGATAAAGTGTAAGGAGTACAGGGGGATCGAGGGAAGAATGGGAAGAACGCACTTCGCGCGTCCGCACGTCAAAGACTAGGACCAGCCCCTGCGACGTACCGCCAAAGACGTACTTCCCGTCCGGGGAGAATCGGCATATAGTCATCTGAGATCTGCCCCCCCCCCGTTCCTCCACCTCCTCAGCTACCGCGAAGTGAACGGAACCGAAGGACGCGCAACGCACCTCCGCACCGCCTCCCCCTCCTCGTCCTCCTCCCACACCTCCCCAATCTCCCACCGCTCGCCCGCGCCCCGCAGGTCCACCACGAACGCCTGCTGCGTCTGGAGCGTGACGAGGACGATCTTGCTGTGCGTTCCATCTCAAGAGAGTCAGTCTGAGGGGGAAACGTAGAAAGGGGTGGGGGGATGGAGAGCGCGCCTGTTCCGAGGATGGAAGACCGCGTCCGTCACGGGCGCGTCGAAGCGGATCGTGTCCCTCCGATCGCCCGTCTTCAAGTCCCAAACGATGCAGTTCCAGTCCCTGCTGGCGCTCAGGACGTATCGGCTATTCCTGGACCAGCTGTCCTCTTCCCACACCCCCACTCAGTTCGCCCGTTCCTCAAGCACAAGGCAGGCGCCAGGAAGGACACAAGGCAGTGGGCCCACCTGACGCTGGAGACCGCCTTGACATGCCCCTCAAACACGCGCAACGCTCCACGCGTCTCCATATCCCACACCGTGACGAACCCGTCAAACCGCCCCGCGGCGAGGAAGTAGCCTGCGTACCGGCCCGAGGGGTTGTACCGCAGGCAGACGGCCGCGGCGTCGATGGTCGCCTCGAGCGACTCGGGGTAGTCGAGCGCGAAGGGGTCTGGGGGTAACCGCATTTCGTTCTGTTAGTCCACTGGCTTGTGAGAAAAGAGATTGGAGATGGACGCACTGGCGAGCTCGAGATTCATCGCGGTGGTGGTCGAAGCCAGAAATCAAGTCGCGTCCAAATCGCGAGCTTCATCTCCCCTCTCGCTCAGTCCGGGGATCGGAGCCCTCCGTTCCCCGGACCCCTCTGGCTAGCGGCATCAAGCTCGACGCGTCCAACGATGGTGCGGCGGGGGACGCGTAGTATCTGTTCCTTACACCCCATCTCGCAATTTACACTTGCATACCCACACAGCTCGATATTCTTATTCATAATATCCTCGACACACTTCTTATCGACCTCGCCGCCAGCGCATCCACAGCGCCGAGCCAGCCCCGGGGCGCATTCCTGGCGTCTTTGGCATCTTCGATCGATCTCCCATCTCCGAGTTGTTCAGTGGCTTCCTGCCTTCCGCCTGCCCGCGACGATGATGCCTCGATCAGCACGCGACCGACAACAACGGAGCTTCCTCGTCGCACCCCTCTCCCTCGCCCTCCTCGCTGCCCAACCGGCAGCGGCACAAGCGCAGGCGCAGGCGCAGGCGACGCCATGTCTGTCCGAGGGGGACCAGGAGACGATCAATGCTGTCTTTCGAGAAGGCGAGTCGGTACCCAGCGGATTTTATCAGTTTCTGTGCTCACGGGTTGGTTGGACTGCAGGCGGCCCCGGCACGATCGTCTCCCTCTGCCCAGACGCCGTCTTCCGCCTCACAGATGCAGTCGTCTTCACCTACCACGACCAGGAGCTGCGCACCGAGGGCCTCCCGTCTGACGAGCACCGCGCGAAGCTCATCGTGCAGGGACCGGAGCAGGCTATGGCGGTCCAGTGCGTTTCCTCTTCCTTCTCCCTTCCCCTCCTCCCTCCTCCTCCCTCCCGGCTTCCCGACATCGGCCAA
>JTLS01000698.1:0-14759 GCA_000826855.1 Basidioascus undulatus
AGCAAGAGAAGTTCGCTGGAGAGCACCTTCGGGAGTTTGAGGAGGAGGAGGAGAGGGAGAAGAAGCAGAAGAAGTACGTCTGCATGTCCGTTGTGTTTTATGCACATTTCGGCACATCGTCTGACACAACCCACTGTCCACAGGCCCAAGAAGGTTGTCCTCCTCGAGAAGAAGCCCGAGTATAAGAAATCCGACTGAGCCACACCACTTGCGTTAAGTGTTCGAGGTGACGCAACCTGGCATTTTGACTGACTGCAGTCTGCTCATCCAGTCTCCATCTCATTACAGACTGCCCATCCGTTCTGCGACCTTTCCCCACACTTTCTTGGATCTCTTAGAATATCACGCTTTCATCTATTTTCTCAACCCAATGTACATCTATACCCTAATGACACATTGCCTTATTTTCTCGGATTTCTCAATACAATGATGTTGAGTCTTGTGCTATTGGTTATGATGTGAATCATTCAACTCTATGTTTGCATGACTTGCAGTACTACGGCACGCGGACTCGAAGAATGGCGAAAGAAGATGTAAACAGGCAGCACAGGCCTGCCCTATTCAAGCGTTTTCGTTGGGTGAAGATTTCCTGATATTCCCAGTCCGCCGAGTCTTTGGCAGCATTCTTCAGCCTCACAATTTAAGTGTTTCTGAATTGATCCAGATCAACAACAAGCAAGGGGTGTGCTCGGCGCCAATGCTGTACCGTCTCGTGTGTGCCGGAAGAGAAGCAGACGTGCTCCTTCAATCACTCTTGCAGGAAGACTGCAGGTGAGAGCCGTTAAGCTGGAACTCCAAATCGGAACCCCAACGCACCTGACCGCAATGTCTGATCATTCACTGAAAGCATCGCAGAGTACGAGCTCCAGTTTCTTCCGATACAAGCCTTGATGCTAATGGACAATAACAAACATAGTCTTCTATAGCTGTGAAATGATTCATTGTATGTAAGCATCCATATGATGCATATGCCAATAGACCCGTCACCGCTTCTCAATATGCACCCATCGGGAATCGACATGCTCGAGTTTGACTGCCACCACACCGTGCTCCGTCCAGACGCTGAAAACCGCCCAGTCATTCCGGCGACACCAGCAAAGCTTTTCGAGTTTCGGAAGGGCTTGCTTATATGACTTTGTTTGGTCAGAAAGAGCCTTCAGGTAATCGTTGTCGTTCAGATCTCTCGCGAGGATACGCAGGCGATCCAGCGTAGCCGAAAGGCAAAGCCGCCGTAGATCCGCGAGTAGTGAGAGTAACTACCAAACATTATATTGGAGCAGGTATGGTGGACGCAACTATGTCAGCGAAGACCGGGGATGTTCGGAACGAGGGAAGAAGACGTACGGCTGCGTCAGGCTCAAAAGTGAGTTGACCGTACAGGAACATTTCCAAACACTACAAGTTGGGATTTATGGAATAGTTTTATGAGATCCTCCGCGGTATGCTCGAAACCGGTACAGGTCAGATCAACGACGAGAAGCGATACGCTTGCTAGCGCGTCGATGAGCTGTGCAAGCTTGCCGGGACCCGTCAGCCCTTTGGGTGACGCCGGACAGAGGCGCTTGAGAGTAGGGAAGTGAGAGAGATCAAAGCGGGTCGTCTCTCCCTCGTAGGGAACGTGGTGATGGTCTTGAATGACCCGAGCCCTGTTAGGTCCCACTGTTCCGTTGTCCGTGCACTGGCCGCAGCCACAGACACTGCAACGAGTTGCAGTTTTGAAGCAAGCGGTTCAACGCAGCACCATCAATTTGTTTTCTTCGAGAATCTCAAGAGTCCTATGAAAGCCGTCGTTAGGTTATCCAAGAGCTCAAGAATCACATCACATCGCGACGCACCGGACCAGCCTTCCCATGTCTCTAGGCCCTCATCTGAACAGAAGAATGCGAGCTTCTCGGATGAACGCAATGGAATAATAGGGGCAAAGAAACCATGGGACACAAAGCCAGCACGGCTCCTGAGATGTCCATTCTGGGGGAAGGTAGCATCGCCGGTAGACGTGCAGGTGCAAAGCGATCTCGCCGAGCAGCTCGAGCGGCAGATCCGAAAACGTAGCCATGATGGGGTTGCGATGGAAGGCGAACGTAATGAATACCTTTTTCTGGTGCTATCGATGGGCTGTAGCGAAGCGGACGTCGTGGCAGCGATGGTGGTGGTAAGAGGAAAACAGGGAACAGACGGGCTGCGGACTCACCTGGACATCCGCCAGCAATCCTCGTTTTGTGCTGGGCATCCGAGGTAACTTGACGGTGGAACTTAGAACCGGGAGCGGCTTTCAAGGCAGTTTGAAATTGAAGACTTGGACAATGGAGGGACTGACTGTTTCCCATGTCTCGCAAGACCTTGACGAAAGTTGGGCTCGAAAGATCGAAGCTGTCCGCGGCCTGTCCGGCCAGGTAAGTCCCATTCCGGTTGACAGATTCCGGTAGAGCAGAAAGTTTCCGTTTGAGCATATGGCAATTTTGCAGTAGACTCGGGAGCGTGCATGAACATGCATTCGTATATAGCTGGGAGACAGACAGCAAAGCAGCGGAAGGGAGATGTCGAGCGGGCTGTTTTCAACATGAGTATCTTTCGTGGACATGAAGACGCTAACAGAGAGTTGGTCATTGTATAGTATGAAGGAAGAAGACTACGCTAGACTGGAAGAAAGAGCGTGTTGCAGTTTGAGGCCGAAGCCGTACGTAATTGACGTTGAAAGAAGCCCAAACAGGATAAAAAGATTCGGTATCCAACCTATGTAGACGTAGAACGAGTAAGTCAAAGAAAAGCGACAACAGAACAAGCGTCCCAGCACTGGCGCTGCCTGTCCCCAGCCGCTCAAGGGGAGCTCCAACTTTGCGCCTTGTGCAGTGAAGCTGCGCTCCTGCGGCTCTCCTCCTCCTCCTTCTCGAGCTGCGAAGCGATGCAGCACGCCTGCACGAGCACATCAAGCGAGCGGGTGCGACGGTCAGCCAGAGCGGCGGACGTGCTCGACAGGCGCGGCGGCGAGTCCTCGACGAGGAGGCGGTCGATCGCCATCGGCCGACGCTTGGACCGGCGCAGCGACGGCGACTCGTCGATCGTCGTTAGCGCGCGGGCGGAGAGTGCCCGGGGCCTCTCGGGCGGAGTGAGCAGCGCGGCGTGGGCGGGAGGAGGAGGGGTACGCGGTGGCGGCGGAGGGGTCACCGGCGCAGAGATCGAGCTGACCGTCGTGCTGGTTGTTGCTGTCGAGGCGGAGGATAACGCGCGCGGGCGGGTGGGACACGTCAAGCGGGGCTGGCTCTTCCCTGGCGAGCGGTAGTTGAGGCGACCTTGGCTATGCACCATCGCAGCGGCAGCCGGCAGTCAGCGGCCGGTCGCATGGCCGATCAAAGCAGGTGGACGGGCGACCTTACAATTTCTTCCCTGGGGTGGTGTCCTCCTCCGTCGGCGCAAGCTTGTAATGACCCGGAGAGCGCCCGCGCACGATGATCGGGATCGACGTCGTCTGTGCGACCGCCACGAGCTCCGGCGCCTGGCCGGGTGCGTCCGCGTCGACGTGCCCAAGGAGCGTGAGCGCCAGGATGAAGTACTCCTGCTTCGAGCCTTGCGGGCGCTTGCCATTGTTCCCGGTCGCGCGCTGGAACTGAAGACGCTGGAAGACGGCGAGGGCTGGAGAAGAGGCGGCGGCGGAGGAGGAGGAGCGCTTGGAGGAGGGAGTAGGAATATGCCCGCCGAGTGTAAGGGGAAGGTCGGGGGGTGCTTGGCGCGGTCCTGCGAAGCCAGCGCCGAGCGGGGCGTCAGACGAAGCGATGCGGAGAACGGGGTGAAAGAAGGATGGCCCACCCTTCTCGCGCTGGGCTGAAAAGCGTACAAGCTTCACAGGGGCCACCTCTCCGTGCACCTTGGCTTCGATGCGAAGCGACCAGCTCGCCACTGGGCGAAGTTCCTCCTTGGCCGCGTGCGGCAGCTGGACGAGTACGTCGCCGCCGAACCGCTCCGTCCCGGTCGCGGCCGACAGGTCGGCGCAGGCGGAGATCTGGAAGAAGTTCCGGCTGTGAAGGTGGACATGCGGAGAGCTAGCTGTCAGTCTCCAGGGCACCGAGTGAACATAGGCAAGGAGCGCACCGGTATGTGCTGGCGATGAAACCCTCCCGACCGGCCTTCCACTGAAACCTGTCAGAGAAACAGATATTCGTTTAAAGAGGCTCGCCCAAATCTGGGGTGGAAATGAAGGAAGAGGAGCACAGACGGACCCCTTGTCGACCGCGCAGCGGATTTCAGGCATGCTGTCCTCCCGCGCAACAACCTGTCAGATTCCTCCGCTTCTTAGCCGATGCGGCCCAAAATGAAACGAAGCTCACAGCGCCTCTCCATCCCCAGAGAACACACCCGCAATCCCGACGGTGTTCCCAAAGAAGGCCTCCTCACCACGGACGTCTGCGCCGTCCCGCGCGGTGCTGTCCTCATCGTCGGACGCGGAGGAAGAGGAATAGATAGCGTCCGCGCTGCCGGAGGTAAGCTTGACCGGGGAAGGGGTTCTCGGCGAAAATGGAGGGCCGAGAGCAGACGGGCTGAGGTTCGGTGGACTAAAAACGGCAGGGCAGTAGGGGCAGGGTAAGGAAAGAAGGTGGGAGCGAACGGAGACAGCAGAGTCGGAGGCACTGACGTGAAGGAGAAAGCGCCGTCTTCATGAATGTAGGGAGACGACTGAGAAGGCCAGCTAGGGCTGGGTCGCGGGAGAGGAGTTGCAGAAGGAGCAGTCAGCACCGCGCACACTTCCACACCACCCCGCCCACAACGCGACTGACCTAGAGCGGTGGCGCCAGGCCTGGCTGACCTGCAGCCCTTCAATGCCCTTCGAGAGCCCGCTCGCGTGCAGCGAAGTTGGTACGTTTGACCGGTAGAGGGTCGGTGACGGGAGGGGGTAGGGATTGTAGCGCGACGACGGATGGCGATAGGGCGTGGAGGAAGGGATGTACTCGTGCGCGGGCTGCCAGGCGGGCAACGACGGGTCGAGAGGACCGAAAGACCTTCCGCTAGCATCAAGCGTCAGGTATGAGGAAGACGAAAAAGGAGCCGAGTGGAAAGCAGGACTCACGAGTTGGGCGAGGGGAAGGGCTCGGTCGGCGTGATGCGGCGGGAAGAGTAGGGCGTAGGAGAGGATGAGCGGGGGAAAGGGTAAGAAGATAGATACTCAGACATGAAGGATATCGTGCCGTGCCTAGGAGCTAGGCAGAGGGGAAGGTAAGCAGGAAGAGCGGGAGAAGGACTGTGGCAGTGGGGAGGAGGGCGGGGCCTAAGATCCTAGCAAAGGACGTGGATATTCGTTGAATGTAGCGTGCACCGGGCGAACAAGAAGGGCAAAACAAGGCAAGGAAAGAGGTCGTTTGTGCGGTTGGGAATGAGTCGTCGTAGGAGCAGGTCGTGGAGGAAAGAGAGGAGGCACGATAGACGTTGGATGACGAGTCGTCAAGCCCGATTCGCAGCGGCGACGGCGCAGATCATTTGCACTGCCGTCCTCCGGAGGACGGCTGAACCCTGAGCCCCGTCCTTCGGCGTCGCTTCAGCCCTCTACGGGTCTGTGCGCCAGGGGACAGCACTGCGCGTGCAACTTCTGTTTGAGGGGCGTTACACGAGCAGATGCGGAGGAGGAAGGCCGAGATGTTGGAGCGTGAGATGTTGAGTGAAGGAGAGGAAGAGTGTGCGGGAATTCGCCTGAGAAGGTTAGAAAGGAAGAAGTGTAGACGTCCTTCGGACCCAAGGTCGATCGACGGAGGGGGTGAGGCAGCGAATGTACAGACGGTAAACACGACAGCAGAGCGAGACGTCGATGAGAGCGAACTAGAAGTAAGTTGATAGATCTGTGAACACGCATCGCTTGACCTTTGATTTAGAATGTCCAAGGAGCCAAGTTGAGCGCGGTGTGATCTCGGTGACAGGGATGGGGAGAAATCGCCGTGAGTTGCGAGCTTCTCAGTGAGTGGACGAGACGGGGCTGAGCCGATAAACAACAACAAGCGCGCGCGTGACGACGCGTTATGCGGGACATGATAAGGCCGAGATTGCGCAACAGCGGTATACGAGCAACCTTGAGGAGCGGCCGGGCGCAGTGGAGCGACCGAAGCGGGGAAGGCGTCGAGAGTCTACGAACAGCCTCGAGGCGAGGAGGATCCCCGGCGCGGAAGTCGTGTGGCTCCGACAAGAGAGGTCCAGCCATTGAATGGGATGTCGCGGAGGAATTGCCAGGTCAGAAGGTCAAACTAGCAGGGAGGAGTATATTCAGGGCGTGTGAGCATGAGAGGGAAGGAGAGGAGGATAAGTGAGGAAGAAAACGAGGTAGGGCCGCTGGCTGGGACAAACAGTCCTTCCGCGCTGACAGCTGCGCGCGCATGAGTGCACTGTGTGTGACAGTGTTCCTTTTGTCGTCGCACAAGCTCTTTGTTCGCAGCCTCTCATCAAAAGTTGCACAAAAGCATTGACCAAGCACAGAAAACTCAAGAGCTTGAAATCGACGAGGTTTGTTTCGAGCAAGTCTGCGTCTGTACGGAATTGAACATGACTGTACGGTGCTTCCAGGGACTTCAACCCAGTCCCAGCATGTATGATTCCAGGCGACGTCCGTGTCGTCGATAATCCTAGTACTGATGAGTGCCCGCTTAGGTAGTACTTGTATACGGCGGATGCGGACCGGGTGTTGAAGCTCAGCGCCGCCAGACTGATTCGATAGGCTGGCCGCCGTGCAATCTGCAAGTCGGGCTTGAAACACAGGTGTCTGCCAGCTATGAGGTAGTTCAAGCATGCTTCGAAGTGTGTGATCTGTCTTCACGCACCGGTCGCGTACGTGGAAAGTAATATGCGCGGAATGGCTGCAAGTCGTAGTGGTAATAGCACAACATCAATGGTACAATGCTAGTAGCAAAACATAAAAGCAAGATCATGACCGGGGTCTCCTGCATCGCCCGACTCCTCAGTATAGGCTCCGTGACTTTTGAGAGCCCTCACCGTACCCCCCGGTGAGCCTCTCCGCTTCCCATAATCCCGAACCCAGTCAAACCCTTCACCTCACCGCCTCGCCCTTTTTCCACCTCTCCCCGTTCCGCCTGCACCAGCTTCCTCCGCGCCGTTGACCGCCGGTACACCATTCTCCCGCGAGCCCTGCCCATCGAGCGCGCTCAGCCGCGCCTCGACGTTCGCGAGACGGTCGTTGTGGTTGAGCAGCACCGTTTGCAGCTTCGCGAGCTCCAGCGCGCTCGGTGGGGATGCTGGAGACGGTGCGGGTGCGGGTGCGGCGGGTGCCGAGGAGGGTGCGGGGTTTGGAAGGGTGGGGTTGATCGTTGGTGGACGGCCAAGCTGGTACCTGATGGGAGAACACCAAGTCAGATGAAGGAGGATTGAGCATATGTTGTAACAAGGGGGGCGGACACTGTCACATCTCCTTCGCCCATGTCGAGGGTGTAGGCGTCTCTGCGGAGGGGAAGGCCTGTGAGCCGCGACGGGACCATGATGGGGGAATTGGAACGCACCGGATATGGTCCAGTGTTCTCGGTGTTGTCCGGTACTGCTTCCCCACAACCTTCTGACACCGCCCACAGCTCAACATAGCATACGCGCTCCCCAGATCCGGGCCCTTTGTGCTCGTCACAAGATCGCCAGAGACGACCACATCGTCCGTCACGGCTACCTCCCAACATCCTTTAGCCGCGACGTCCATTGAGACAGAGACCTGGGATGTCCTAGCGTACAGGTAAAAGACGCGGCGGCCAGCAGCTGAACGGTGCTCAAGAACGCCAGCGAGTCGGCCAGAATGGTGCGGCACGCCGTGCAGAGGAAGACGACGGGCGGGGCCGGCTCCGGGGGTGCTGGAGGACCGGGGGTCGGCGGCGGTGAGTGGGAGAGCCGAGATGATGATGCGGCGGCGTGATTCGTGCTCATGGGTGCGAGAAAGCAAGAGGCGGGTTGGGTCTGCAAGGCGTTTGAGGACAAGGAGCGGAGGACGCGTCGAGGGCGCGACGTTCGCTTGGATTTTTAGTTTCGCGCCAGGAAAGCATGGAGAAGCGCCAAGAGCCATGGCTAGCGGGGGGGCGCCCGTCTTGACGGTCAGCAGGATTGTGTTTGTATGGAACACACTCTATATTAAATGCCCGCATAATATGGCTCTTACAATAACCGGCTTGCTGTGATATCAGGCCGCATCACGTAGTCTGAGTTCCAGTCACCGCACCATCCTCAGCTGGGGCTGTCGTGCACCTACGTGAGCTCGTAACTCAATTTTGTCGCCTCAATGATCAGTTGGAGCAGCAGAAATTCATGTAAGATAGACCCGAAGGGGCACGCCCTACAAAGGAAAGGCTCCCGGTCGCAGCAAACATGGGGTTTCCAAATCATCGACTGTGCCCTTCAATTACGTATCAGATCTGAGCAAAGAGGAAGAGAGGATCTATGCAACACATTCCATTATATTTGATGCTGTAAAATCTTGCAATTGGGGCCTTGACCAGAACACATACGGTTGGAGCGGACCTTGTAGTCCACTTGCACCCGACTGACACGCACAAAACATAGTGAGTTCGAATCTTTGATCCCCGGAAATAACTCTCTTGAGATCTATTTCTCCTTCTTCTCTTCTGGAGATTTACAGTAAGCCGACCTGATGTGGACTGCTATGGGCTGACGATGCACTGTTTTGGCTTGTGGAAGTGGGAGGGTACTCAAGAAAGAGGAGGCGTTGGCAGGGAAATATCTGCCCTTGATTTTCAACTTGTGGGGGAGATACCACGTTGGATACTGATTTGTATTACAGTCCAGGTAACTGTCTTGAGGAAGGTTGCACTGTGCGGCCCAAAGAAACTGGTGTGGGCTGTGAACGGGAGATGCTCGCAAGCAGGGTTTTCCAGCCAGCATGAATCCACAACGCAGCGTCCCCGGGCTTTTGAATGTACCCGCCCTTCAGCCCTCCAGTACTCCTCTTGTACGATTCACGCTGGAAGAGCACATTAAGCTTGAGTGAGCCGCACAAGCCGTACGTATCTCTTCAGTTTTCACCGACAGGCTACTGTAACGTCGTTCTCGTGCATTCCTCAAGGTGACTATTATATAGGATATATAATAGGATGGACATATGAAGTACCACTCCAAATGTCAGAGGTATACAAAGGTGCGACTCAGAGTAGTCTCCGTCGCAGTCTCTTGCAACAGTCGGAAGAACGGTCAGAGAGGCCTGTGGAGCAGGTCGCCGCCGTTCACGCTGCGGCCGGTCGCATCCCCGACGGCCGGCTCCGACTGACGTTGACATTTGACGTTCTTTGCGGACTGCGACGCCGTGGTTGGAGAAGACTGAGCAGTTGAAAGATTGTACGCAAACTTTGTAGATCTTCATGCACGAGATTTTATTGTAGGCGACCAGCTGGGAATGCTCACAAGGTGCTCAGCAGGCACAATATGCTCTTCGCTGTTAGTGCGAACGATAGTCCCGGCCTAGCGCTGATACAAACCACCCCGGTATTGTTGGGCAACGCCCACTAATATGAGCACAAATAGTGTCTCAAAGACGGCATAGGGGCTGTATTATGTAGCAATCCTTGCAGAGTCCAGACCCAAGAGCAATGACAAGCCATTCGCTCGCGTTTGTCCGCCACGATGACCTTATTCTGAGAGTGTGACTTGTAGCTGTCGAGCTTTCTCAGCGATGAAGAATTTCTCGTCCGCTGTGTTTCCCTCCTGCTCGTTGCTCTTCATGCGAGAAAAAGAAAGCACACACCTATGAGAGAAAGGCGAGACTGCGACTGGCCAAGGTATTGCAACACGCTAACGGCCGTATAGCAAGATTTGAGGCACAGACCGAGCCAATTATTCTCTCGGCCGCCAGGCGGCCGACGCGGAGGCGCGCGTCGCGACCGAAATAAGAAGACACGGCTGCAGGATCTTGTCGATCAATCTGCCTCATCCTCAACCCTCCTCCTCACTCCTCCTCCTCCTAATCAATAACCCGCCCGCTCAGGCGCGCACGCCGCTCTTCTCTATCTATTCTGGCACACGACCCCATGTCCCCCAAGCCGAGCGCGCACTCCATCAAGCCGATGGACGCAGCGTACACCTCCACGGTGTACGTCCCGCCGCAGGGGACGTTCTCGTACTTTGTCTGGCGCGCGAGGATCAAGTTTGAGGCCACTTGGGGGCTGGCTGTGTGAGTCTCTCTCCCTCGCACATCCTTGTCAGTCGGTCAGGTCGTAGCTGAGATGGGAACTCGTGCTGTGCGGGCTGGTGTGAAGCTTGGAACCTTGGGAAAAGGCGATGGTTGGTGCGTCTTCCTGTCCTCATCTCCATCTCATCCATCTCGCCCCTTCCCTCCCTCTCCTTCCCTCTCCCTTCCCCTCCGCGTCCTCCTCCTCACACCTCCGCCTCTGCCCTGACTTCCACAGTGACGTTCCTCATGGCCTTCTACGCGCTCGTCCTGGTCTACACGATCTTCTACCTCCCGCAACGGCTCTCGCTCCTGCACGCACGCGCAATCTACTACCTCTTCGGATCCCACCACAGCGCCAGCGCGGGTACGACTGTGTTCGCGCTCGGGGCGGCATCGGGCGCAGCGAGCGGACCATGGCACCTGGCGAAGGCGTCAAACGGGTCGGCTTGACTTGCCCCTCTCGCCTCCTCCCCTCCTCCGCTTCCACACTGCTCCCCCCGCTTTTGTTCTTTCACCTCGGTTCCCTCTGCACCGCACCGTCGCTGCATCATACCTCACCCGCCACCTCCACCGCATCATACCTCCCCCGCGACCGCCATCCACATCCTGCGCGCGTCCACACCTCCGCCCGTCCGCCAGTCGCCCTAATCCTGCTTATACTCTACTGCTCTCTCGCCCTTTGTCACTACACGCCATTGTTGTACTATCCCACCCGCACCCTACACCACACAGCGTCGCATACATACGTTGAACACAGCCTTCCTCCCGCCTTCGACAGCGAGATGCAGGACGGCATGCTCGATCTGACTGAGCAGCGGCCTGGGCGATATGAATGTCGTCCTCGGCGCCCGAGTGCACCGCCCTCCAGATCAAGACTGGGACTATACTCCTATAAATACAAGATTAACTCCACAGCGGGCCTTTTTCCTCCCCCCCCGCCTCTGAGCTCTCTTTATCCGCGACTGCGCCCACAATTGCATCCTCGAGGCTCGCTGATGACTGACTGTGCAGTTTGTGAACACCGAGCGGACCGTCTCGTCCCGCCAGCGGCCTCGATCACGCCCTTTAGGCCTTCAATCTCACAAACAAACATACACTACTCTGCCCATACGTTAGTCACCCAACTTCATATGCCACCGTCTACATCAGCAGGTCTCGAGCATCTCGCGGCTTTCAGGCTCCCGTCCAAAACGCGCACCGTCGTCGAAGGCGCGTTGTTGCTATTTGCTCATGATCCTGCTTTAGACTCAGCATCCGCCGCCGCCGCCGCCGGGTCGGCATCGCCGAAGCTGGCCCGCTTGTAAGTGTAGCCGGCCTCCACCTTCCTGATCAGGCACGACCCGTATGTCGACATCTCCAGCGCGCTTCGTATTATAACGCGTCATCCCGCCTTTGCCTTCTCTCTCATCTCAACCACACCACCTCACCCACACACAACAGTTCATAACTCGCATTCACCATGTCCGCTGACCTCAAGTACAAGCTCGGCGACTCCGTCCCCGCCGGCTCATTCAAATACATCGCATGGACGCCCGAGGCGGACGACCTGTGCGTCTTCTGTCTTTCCTTCCCACCCTCGCCTCGCGCCCGCCTCTCCTTCGGTACGGGACCGCTCAATTTCGGTGCGATGGGCAAAGGGCTGTCTGCGGTATCCCACAGAAGCTGGACATCGAGAAGGAGTGGAAGGGCAAAAAGGTCGTCCTTGTTGCGTGCGTCTTCCCTCCCTCCCGCATCTCCGCTCTTCTCGCTATGCTGACTCGCTGAGTGGTATGAATTAGTGTCCCCGGCGCGTTTACTCCTACCTGCCACGGTGCGTCTTTGATCTGGGAGAAGGAAAATGGACGCTGACTTGGGACCTCCGGCACGGCCAGCCAACCACCTCCCCCCCTACGTCGAGAAGATCCAGGAGTTCAAGAACAAAGGCGTGGATGTAATCGCATTCATCGCTGCCAACGACCCCTTTGTTTTATGTTAGTATTGTTTACTTTGCCTTCCATCTTCGGACGAAGTCCTTGGCGAGGTGCCTGGCGAGGTGCTGACGTCCAGTTGGGTACCGACAGCCGCGTGGAACAAGGCGACCAAGGGCGCCGAGGACAAGATCCTTTTCCTCTCTGACGGCAACGCCGAGTGGAGTGCGTCCTATTTCCTTTCTTTCTCCGCTGACCCCCCCTATCATATAGGCCAGGGCGGCCAGGCGGCGAAGAAAGGCGTAACCAGCTGACACTCCCTGTTGATTACCCGCCAGGCAAGAAGCTCGGCCTCCACCTCGACCTGACCTCCAAGGGCTTCGGCGTGCGCACGAACCGCTACGCTGCGATCATCGACGACCTTAAGTTCTCCTACCTCGAGGTCGAGCAGCCGGGCGAGCTCAAGGTCTCGAGCGCCGAGACCGTTCTCTCCAAGCTCTAGACGGCTGGAGACGTGGTCTGGACCTGACTCTAGATGCGGAGTGGCGCTAGAGAAAGGGGGAGGGGCAAAGAACAGTGAGGTGGGAAGAGGGTAAGGATTGATACACTGAGGGAGAAGTCGATTCTTGATTTGATTCTTCGTTGATCATTGACTTGTTGCGAGCTGCGAGCATGGCTGCGCTGATAGTTCCCAGCAATACCACTGAACGTATTCGTTTAGGTGGCTTAGAACTCTTCGGTGTATCAGACGCAATCTGGCAACGCAATCCTGTAACGCAATCTCGCAACCGGCCCTTCTCAGCGGAGAACCACGAACCCGGTCGGTCCGGCGTTCCTAACGTTTTCCCCACTCCGTCGACGGCCTCCGCCCGGCCTATCAAACGATCCCGACTCCAGTCCCGCGGCTTCCCTTCGAACGCTCCTCAGCTACTCAATTCAACAAGCTCAGCTGATAACATTTGAGCTGACGCAGGCGTAGCACTCTCGCACGCGCCATAATCTCGCGCCATCCGCTCTTTACGTCCTCCTCGTGGCCACAATTCCGTGCCTCTCGTGCCCCAGCCTATCGCATAGCCCCCAGTGCAATTTCGATCGTCAAATGACCTGACTTTGCGATGGTCAGCGGTGCCAGGAACCACTGCGCCGCGTCGGATGCCGCATATCGCCTCACCTCGCACTTTCGAATTTTCATTCTTCTTGTCGCTTCGTTTGGTCCCCGCTTTCGCTCGCCACAGCGGTAAGCTTCAGTCAACGATTGAACCACAATTTCTCACCAGCTCTATCGAGCACATACTCACGAGCGCGAAACCGCCGACATGGACGTGTATGAGCGTGCGAGCGCGCCCTCGCCGTCGACGCCCAAACTGAAACCGCGCTGGGTGACCGTCGCCGCGCTCCCGACGCTCAAGAAGGTCCCCTCCCCACCCGCAACCGCGACCGACCCGCTCCTACAGGGCCCGCGCCCTGCGCCCCCGCGGCGGGCAGTCACCCTCCCACTGCCGGGCCCGCTCCCCAACCTGCCTCTCCCCTTGCCGAACCTCGGAGCCCTCTCGCTTGGCGCGCAGGAGCTGTGGCGCTTGGGCACGGGGAGGAAGGGCATGGCGTGGAAGGAGCTTGAAGGGGAAGAAGGGTTGGGCGAGGAGCAGGAAGTGGCGGGGCTGGACGGTCAGGTCGTTTGGGTCTTTGGTGCGGGCGGCGGTACGTCTTCCTTCCCGTTCCACTTCTTCCGTCCTGAATGAGTGCCGCCTGTGGCTGACTGTCTCTGTCCTTGGGATCGTCCGTAGTCTACGGCGGCCAAGTCGCACGCACCCTCAACGAGCTCAACCCGCGCTGCATCGCCATCTCTGGGGTGAGTTTGCACTTCCTCCTTATCTTTCGTCCCCCGGACCTAAATCTCAGTTCCTCCCTCCCGTCGAGCAGTTCCCCCTCACGCCCCCCAACGCCTCCGACGTCACGCCCTCCCTCGCAGCCTACTCCGCGCGCGCCGCCGTCCCCGAAGACGCGAAGTGCCGCTCTCTGGCGCGGGCGGTTGCGTCTTCTCCTCGCGAGCGGCATGCCAAATCCTCCTTCTACTCATTCCAGTACTCTGAGCAGAACCACGGGCACGAGCAGGAGGACCCCCTGCGCGGGTGGGTCGGGGGCGGGCGCGTGCGCTTCCTCCGCACGCGCAACCGCGCCGAGATCGTCCAGGCTTCGATGGAGGTCGCGCGGCACGCGCTGGAGGTGCTGCGCCTGCGGGAGGAGGACGTACCGCAAGGGAAGGGAGCGAGGAAGGGGAAGAACGAGAGCAAGGACGAGGACGAGGAGCTTTTCATGGACGACCAGCTCCTCCCCGACCAGCTCCTCCACGCCGCGGTCCTCGTCGTCGAGCCGCCGCTGCCGTTCGACAGACACGCCTCCTCCGACGACGGCTCCGGCTCCGACACGTCGTCCCTCCGCGACCGCGAGCGACCGCGCCACCGCCGTGTGCGCCCGCTCCCCGCCGAGGTCGCCTGGTGGCTGCGCAATGGCGCCGAGCTCGCCGCGAAGGAGATCCTGCCCCTCGGGCTGCGCTGGCCGGAGCGGGCCGAGCGCTTTGCGGACGAGGAGGAGGTGCAGGAGGCGCAGGGGCCTGCGAGCGTGGCGGTCAAGCACCTCCGCCGCCTGAGCGGCGTGATCGGCTTGGGAGGGACGAACCGCAAAGTCTCGCCGACCTCGTCCCTATCCCC